>PVKS010027276.1:0-27682 GCA_004027875.1 Aplodontia rufa | reverse complement strand
ATATCCAGAATATTTACACATTTTATACACATTTTATATTATTTTGTTAAAATCTTGTAAGGTTGTTCAAAAATAATAAAAAAAGAAATTTAGTTATCATACAATCAAAAATGCATCCAAAGTAACAATATGATATACCTATGTTCTTGAATCAGATTTACCCCCAGATCCTCCCTATTCTCCCTTCCATTCCCCTCACCTACCAAACCCCCCACCTCCCTCCTTCCCGATAGATATCTATGGTTGCCCTAGATTATGTGTTGCTATGCCTAGAAGGATATCTTTAGAGTTAAGAAAAAATTCACAGAAAATATTAAGGAATTTGAGTCATGCTGTTCTTTAACTATATAGTTTACATTACAAACAACATATAGTATGTAAATATCTGTGTATGTATATACATACTGCATCTATTAATTTCTTGCTATGGAATATAGGGAAATTTATTTACTTACACTATCTCTTCTGCCTCTTCTAAGTATTAAGTTTTTGTTAGACCTATTATTTTTATTTTCAAAGTTGATAATATTTACACAGTTGTTGAGTCTCATGTCTACATTTCAATAAATTGAATGCTACCCACAATCCTTTCGCTTCTTAGTTCCTGGGTTCTTTGTTTGAATTTACCTCTTAGTTGGTTAGACTTTACAATCAGAACATTTTTAAAAAGGATACCTGAACATTTTTTGTCCTCCCTGAATTCACATATGCCTAAAAATCTTTGCCTGCTGCTTTTGTTTTTTGAGGACAACTTGACGATTTGGTTGAGTATAAAATTATTGGTCACATAATATCCTTGCTTCAGAACTTGTTCCACTGTCTTCTGGCACTGAATGTTGTGGAGGAAATGTGCGAAAACTATTTTATTTTCACTCTAGTTGACTTCTGTTTTCTGACTGGATGCCCATAGGTACTTTCTTTAGCACAGGATTTTAGTAGCTTCAACAGAGGATTTCTTTGACACATTATCCTTCTTCATCTGCAGATTCAAATAATTATAAATGTCAGGAAACCATTCTCTCCAACCATATTTTTAGAATTGGTTTCAATGCATCACTGTTTTTTTTCCTCTTGAGTTACCATCTTCTTTCACTATTTTTATACCTTTTGTTATTTTTCAGACCCCACTTCTTCCTTCCTCTTCCTCTTTCTCCCCCCCCTTCTTCTTAAGGCACTTTCATCTCTTTAATGACTTTCCTTTGTTTGTTTTTAAGAGAGAGGGACAGTGAGAGAGAGAGAGATAGAGAGAGAGAATCAATTTTATTTAGTTTTTCATGTGGCTTTTGTTGCTCTGAGACTTTGTTGTGTATGTGGTGCTGGGGTTTGAACCTGGGTAATCACACATACCAGCCAAGCGCTGTAACCACTGAGCCACAGCTCCAGCCTCTTTCCTTTGATTTTATTGCTTTCCTGAGCTCTCAAAAGTTTGCTTTTCTTTGTCTTACAATCATTTTATTTGAACTGTTCTATAATTATGAGCTATTTTCTAAAACAAAGATTGTATTTAGGGGGCACATATAGGATTATAAAGAACATGTTCTCTGCTCCCCAATGCACTCAGCCTTCCAATGTATATCCCTTATCCCTGACCCCTACTCCATTGGGCTGATTTCAAGATAATACCTTTCCTGCATAGTAGTGTTAGGGCACGGCTGAGGGGATATTCATATTAGGTTTGTGTTCTGAATACTTTTCATTATGTCTGTTATCTCCTTAGCCTTAAGAGTGTAAACATCACTCCTAGTCTGCAGGAAGGCTCTGAAATAACTCATACTAAAGCCTCTTAACTCAGTCTCCCTAGATGCCACTCACCAAAGGCTCTCCATCTTTCTTGGTCTGACCCTAGTCATGTGACCATTAACATGGACTGTACTTAACGTTTTGTCTTTGACTCCACCTTCTATAATGTAGAATATCTGCATTAAAGTCCCAGATTCTTCCTCCATACTTGCCTCTGCTCTTAGATCTCATCACTCTAACCAAAAGATCATTGGATTTGTGTTTAAGAATTGTGACCCTTTCTTTAGGGGAAACTCTATCCTGCCTGAGGTTGGAGGACACATGTGTTGGCTCTCAGCAGCCTCCCTCACTATAATTCAAATTTCATAGTATTTGGCAGATTTTCTCATACTTTGAGGTTGTGGCTATTTTTTTTTATTTCACTGAAGATGGCTTTCCCCTCCTCTAGTTTTCAGTTTTTGTGCTACTGTTGGTGAATTTCACTAAAGAGAAAAGAATAAAAATGGCTTTCTCTTCTATGTTTAATTGCAGATGAGAATTTTAAAGATCAGAAGAAATTTTAGGACTAAATTTTTACAGTCAAAAGACTGTTTCCTCTAACAATTTATCTGGAGAATGTACACATTCACATTCCAGTAGTGGCTGGTATCATACCTCTTCATTTAATCAATGTTTTAAATCTCAAAACTCATGACTCATGTAATACCACCAAATTAGGTTAGATGGGAGCAGAATGTAAGGTATGTTACAACACAGAATCAATAATTAAATAACATTGCATATTTCTCCTTTGTAAAATATGAGAAAGAGAAAAATGCCTGGCATATAGTAAGTGCTCAAATTTAAGTTTCCTTCCTTCTATATCTACTAGGATTATACAACAGATTAGAGAAGATAATAGAATTGTCAACATATTTTTGCCAAAACTTCTAGATGCCTATTGGGACCTAATGATAAGAGAATGCTTTCTTATTGTAATATGGTCAGGGTCAATATTTACTTGCTACTGTGTATTTTGCTCTTCCCAGGCCCACAAATCTTAGTAAACCTGCTGATTAAACACAACTTTTAAACAAAAATTTGTGAAGATATCTTGTGTTCCTCTAAAGGTCCATTGGAGCCAGGTGAGGTGGGGCACACCTATAATCGCATGCTTGGGAGGCTGGGCAGGACAATAGCAAATTCAAGGTCAGCCTTGGTAATTTATCGAGACCCTGTCACAAAACAAAAAATAAAAAGGGCTGATGATATATCTCAGTGATAAAGTACACCTGGGTTCAATTTCAATACCAAATAATAATAATTATGATAAAAAATAAAATATAAAAGTTTAGTGGAATATAATTTTGGAACACTAGTTGCAACCAAATCCTTTTGTATTCCGCACATTCCACACAAGATTAGGGCTTTAGTGTGGTGTTAACAAACATAATCACATGATAAAGCAGCTCTTTCCTCCTGTGCTGTTCTTATGCTGTTACACAACAGGTCTGGCAACAGCTGTTCCTATAACTCTGACATAAGCTACTAACCCCCACTCACACTGTCTCCCAAATGTCTTTGTACTTCCACAAGGTCACACAGCTCACTACAAAAGTTTGATAATGTGCAAAGACTGAGAGCTTATGAAACTCATCAGAACTATTAAAAAAATAGCATTTTTTTTCAAGAGAAGAATCAGATTTAAACATGTCTAATAGCTCCTAAGAAAATAATTTATAAATGCCATCAGCTTTGTTGGTAGGCTAATTATGTGGAAAGTAAGTAACCTCTTCCAAAAAGTCTGGAGTTCACACATTTCTTTCTTCTTTTCCTTTTTCTTCCTGACCCCCAATCAAAGATTAAACCTAGGGGCTCTCCCCAGCCTTTTTTTCTTTCCTTTTCCTTCCCTTCCCATCCCTCTTTTTTTCTAAGACAGGGTCTCTAAGTTGCTCAGGCTGACCTTGAACTTTTAATCCTCATGCCTCAGCCTCCCCAGTAGGAGTAGACAGAATTACAGGTATATGCTACCCTACCTGGGGAGTTCACAAATTTTTTAAAAAACCATTGAAGTTGTACATGATGCGCTCTGTATTTACCAACAGGTGTTATTGTTACTGAAATAAGTCTGTAGTGCCTGGGCAATATGGTGATACTGCTGGGCAGTATGGCTATCACTGAAACAAGGAATTTTGTGAAAATTTACTTATGAGGTGACCAAGCATAAAAAAGGGGAGAAGAAATCCCAAATGTGCTTCCCCAGGATAGGGTTCAGGGATCTTCTTGGGATAAAGAAGCAGGGTGATTTACAGTGTGGGGAAGGGTGATTAGAAGGGAAGTAATCAGTGACCTGCATATGCCTAATCAATCTTCACAGCTTTTCACAGCATGTTTGTTCAGGAAATGGCATGATCTGAGGGTGGAGTTTTCCACCTCTGATATCAAAAAAGTTTCTCACCTGCACAGGCCAAAGTGAAGAATTGTGGTTCAACAACGCTGGACTTCAAGTCCCTGAAAAGTAACCTAAGCAGCACCACTGATCTTATATGTTAGTGGCATTCTCCACAGCGAAACTAGTGGGAGAATAATATATCTTGCTTAATTAGGTGACCTCCATAGTCTACTAAACGCAAGTGCAGCACATGAGGACTAGCGAGCTTATTTAGGTTTTTCCTTGGTTTTACAGTGTACGGTGAAATCACTTGCAGTTTTGACCTGAGACTGAAGGTCTTATCACCCGAAATTACCAGATCTTCCTCTCCCATCAATTCAACAACAACAACAAAATTAATATATAACTGATTGCCTACTAGTTGCCAGGTGCTAAGAGCACAGAGCAAGACAAAAGTCTTGTCTTTAAATGGTTGTCAGCTGACAGTGCTAGGGCCTTTCTGAATGAATGTCATTTAATTTAATTCTTACTGTACTCCTTGAAGGTATTACTCCACTTTAATGGTTAAGTCACATGTTCAAGGACATACACTTGGCAGGTGGTGGAGCCAGGTGTAGGTAGAAAAGATCTCCAAAGCTGGAGCTTTTTAGTATCACCTGCAGGGGTAGGTAGTGATGGTGAAGACACCGTAGAGTGGACACCAACACTAACTGAAGTCACTTGATAGTTCACTCAGAGAAGGGAGTGACAAGATGCCAATGGGACCCATGACTTTCCCAGTGTCAGCACAGAGTGTTCTTTTCTCAGCAAAATCTCCTGTTAAACGGTTTCACAGTAAATGGTGTGTACTCTACATGGCATGTTTTGCTCCTGAATCCGTCAAGGTCATAGGAGCTACGCTGAGTACTAACGATATAAAATTAAATGCTAGTTCATTTGGACACTGTATTAGTGCGAGAGGATGGCTGTAATATGGTACCACAAACTAGGTGGTTTAAACAACAAAAAGTATTATCTCATAGTTCTGAAGACTGGAAATTGGAAATCAAGTGGGTGGCAGGGCTGTTCCTTCTGAGGGTTGGGAGAGGTCTGTTCCAGGCCTCTGTCCTTAGCTCATAGGTGACTATCTTCATGTGCACATGGCATTCTCCCTGCAACTATACCTGTCTCCAAATTTTTCCTCTTTACAAGGATACCAGTCTTTTGGGTCAGGGCTCACCCTAACTTTATCACCTTTATAAAGACCATCTCCCAGTAAGGTCACATGTTGAATATTGGGGCTTAGGAATTCCACATGTAGATTTGTGGAGTGGGCACATTTTACTGTAGTAGACTCCACCGTGAAAGGGACCCAAGATAGTATCCTCTTTTAAAAATTGGTCTCAAAAGAGGCCCATTTTGGGCTAGAAGTACTCAGTGATAGAGTACTTGCCTTGCACGAGTAAGGACCTGGGTTCTAAGTAAGTGTTGGAAAAACAAAAACTAGATGAAAAAATAAATTAAATTGATTCTTTCTCTCTCACTCTCTTTAAAAGATAAAAAATAAAAATAAAAACGAGGCACATATTAGTCTGATGATTCACCTTGAGCAGCATTTTGACTCCTTAAAATAAATTTTTTAAAATTTATTATTTATTAGATGATATAGAGTTACAATTAAGGGGGAAACATTATCAAATATTCCAGAACAAATTAATATGTACTTAGTTATCTAGGGCTAATGCCATGTCATGGATGCCCAGCTTGGGTTCCCCATGTTGTTGTTTCCCCCAGAAGAACCGCTGAGTTAAATGGATGTCTTGTGGAGGTCAGACATCACTTTCTGAGATGATTCCCCTATATTCGGTTCCTCCAGTATCCTAGGTGATTTTCCTAAGCCCTCCCCACACCCTGTCCCCCAGTCTACACCTGCATGTATCCTAGGGAGTCGTCACCCTGTTGCGAAAAGAATCATACAATTTGAAGTTATTATTAGCTTTGCTGTCTAACATACTGCTTCCCGATGTATTCTAGCTTCCAAGGATGAGAGAAACCATTCGGCCTTTGAGTCTCTGAGATTGGGATACTTCACTCAGTATAATTCTTTCCATCTTCATCCATTTGATATCAAAAGCCATAATATCATCTTCTCTAATGGCCGAGTAGTAGTCCATTGAGTATATATACCAAAGTTTTTGTATCCACTCGTCGAGTGAGGGGCATCTGGGTTGGTTCCATAGTCTAGCTATAGTAAATTGAGCTGCTATAAACATTGATGAAGCCACATCACTATAATACGCTGATTCTAACTCTTTTGGGAAAATACCCAGGAATGGGATAGCTGGGTCATAAGGTGGTTCCATCCTTAATTTTTTAAGGCTTCTCCACACTGCTTTCCATAGTGGCTGAACCAGTTTGCAGTCCCACCAGCAGTGTGACAGTGTTCCTCTTTTCCCACAGCCCCTCCAGCATCTGTTGTTGTCAGAATTTTTCATTTTTGCCACTCTAACAGGAGTGAGGTGGTATCTCATTGAAGTTTTGATTTGCATAAAATAAATATTTAAATGGCACTTTTATCAATAGTGTTATTTCTAGAGGAAGGATTAAAAATGAACCCTAATTTTGTTAATTTAACCTAGCTTTTTTCAAGATTCAGGTAAATTCCATATGCTTCACAAACCTCTGAGGAGATCCACTCCCCCCCCCACATACACACATACACACACACACATACACACACACAAGGATAAGTATCTGAGGTGATAGACATGTTAATTAGCTTGATGCAATTTCTCTACATTGTATTCATAAGTCACATTATTTTGTACCACATAAAAGTATAAAACTATATTTAAACTATGTTTAAATAAACATAAAAAGTTCTACTCTAACCTGATGATGACTAGCGCTTTCTGTGTCCCAGGCCAAAATGGGAGCAATGTAGTAGATGGCTGGGGATCAGATTTCAATATAAAACAAGGATACTCTTTCTAATATTAGAATTAATCATCTGTGAAATCTTGTATTTACAAGCATGATGTCAAAAGCAGAAAGCAAAAAATAATAATCTCGAAATAGGTGAAATTTCACAAAAGCAGGGGGAACCATAACTATAAAGGTGGGGGAAAAGGGAGGGAGGCAGGAGGGGAAGGAGGGACTGGGGGAATTATACAACTGGGAACTCTCTACTCCCATGAGAAGCCCAATTATACACAAGTAGGCAGAGAAACTCAGAAATTTCAAAAATTAATACACACATTTATATGCTTACTTCTATCTATAACAAGGGGGTAATGCAGAGGAGACATGAGAGTGGGAAGTAGATGAAGAGGGGAATCCTGGACTAGGATCAGTCTTAACTTACTTTGTCAATATCCATGTATGCATGAATATATAACAATGATTCCCTGTAATATGTAAGCCTATGTCAAACAAATTAAAAAAAGCAGAAAGCAAAATAAAAAGATTAATGTGGTTATATTAAAAACTAAAGAAATAAAACTAAAATTTATAAAATGAGTTAATATTTGCTAAATATTTGACAAAAACAAAAAGTTCTTATCTTTAGTGTTGACTCAATAATTATTTATTGAACAACTACTATATATCGGGCTCTGTTTATGTTGGGGCAGATGCGTGGTGATCAAGACAAAGTTACATCCTCATGGAGTTAACTCAAATCAGCCAGCCCTACCTGAGCACACCAAGAGAAAAACATACAATATGTGAACGAAACCAGAAATGCAAATGGTCAATAAAGATATTAAAAATTTTGGTACTCAAGTTACAACAGGATTTTCTAGGATTTTTTCCCCCTTCCAAACTGACAAAGCTTTCAAATTTCATGTTAGTGACAAAAGTCAAAATATAGGCCTGCTTACATAATTCTCTAGGAGTGGTTTTCATCTAGCCACCTCCCCGCCCCCCATTTTTAGCTGCTTAAAAGGTATAGCTGATATGCCTTAAATTTCACATTATCATACACTTTTTGATAAATGTTGACATATATAACCATATATAACCATGAAACTATCACTACAATTAAGACAGTGAATATATCCATTACCTCCAAAAGTATTCTGTGCCCCTTTATGATATCTCCCTTTATAATCCCAAGATATATGAATGTCCTTAGGCAATCACTGACTTGTCTTTGGTGACTATAGATTAGTTTGCATTTCTGGATGTTTATGTATGTGGAATCAGAGAGTACTCTTTTTTGTCTGGCTTCTTTTGTAGAATTTTCCAAATATTTTTATTAGTACATAATACTGGGGTTAATTTTGACATAATCATATACGCATGTAATTTGATTTGCTCCACTTCAGTCCCCAGTACTACTTTTTTCTCTTCTTTGTTCCCTCTCTCTTTCTCCTTTCTTTACTCTATTGGTGTTCCTTCCATTTATTTACAGTTTTAAAATTAGTTCTTTAAAGATATGCTTAAAGGTGAAATTCACTATGGTATATTCATAATGTACATAGCATAATTTGGTCAATTTCATTCCACCATTCATCCCTTTTCGTATCCCTCCTCCCTCTCCTTCAATTCCCTTCCTCTTCTTCCTTCTGTTTTCATGGAATTCTCCACCCCCACTCATTTTTCCCCTTACTTTGGTCTAACTTTTACTACTCTCTTCACTCCTTTGCAACTAGTTCTTGAAACTCTAGCCAAAGCAATCAGATAAGAAAAGGAAATTAAAGGGATAAAAATAGGAAAATAAGAAATTAAATGATTTGTTTGCTGATGAAATGATCCTATATCTAGAAGAGCCCCCCTGCCAAAAAAAAGTTCCACCAGAAAACTTCTAGAGCTTATAAACAAATTCAGTAAAGTAGAAGGATACAAGATCAACACATATAAACCAATCACTTTTCCTATACTCCAAAAATGAATGTGATAAGAAAGAAATTAGGAAAACCATCCCATTCATAACAACTTAAAAAAAACCCTTGGGAATATATCTAACCAAGGAGGTGAAGACTACTATGATGAAAACTTGAACACTGAGAAAAAAAATTAAAGAAGACTTCCTATGTTCATGGATACACAGAATTAATAGTGTCAAATGGCCATACTACCAAAAGCATACAGATTCAATGAATCCTCATCAAACTACCAAAGATATTTTCACAGAACTAAAATTTATTTTGAAGCAGAAGAGACCCAGAACAGCCACAACAAACCTAAACAAGAAGAGTGATGCAGGAGGCATCATGATACCTGATCTTAAATTACATTCTAGTTTTATAAGCAACAAAAATAGCATGGTATTAGCATCAAAACAGATATGAAGACAAATGGAATAGAAGACACAGAGACCAATCCACACAGATACAGTTATCTGATACTTGACAAAAAATATGTTGGAGAAAAGATAGCCCTTTTAATAAATGGATATCCATTTGAGAAAACTGTATATCCATACACAGAAGAATGAAACTAGATCCATATCTTTCAAGCTGCACTAAAGTCAACTCTAAGTGTATGAAAGACATAGGAATTAGACCAGAAACTTTGCAACTACTAGAAGAACATATTAGCACAGACAATGACTTCCTTAACAAGATTGCTAAAGCACAAGGAAAAAAACCAGGAAACAATAAATGAGATGTCATCAAATTAAAAAGATTTTGTAGAGCAAAGGAAACAAGAATGTGAAGCGAGAGCCTATAGAACAGGAGAAGATATTCATCACCTGATCCTCAGACAGGGAATTAACACCCAGAATATATAAATAACTCAAAAAACTTAACACCAAAAAACCCCCTACAATTAACAAATGAGCAAAAGAACTAAGGAGACAATTCTCGAAGGAAGAAATACAAATGACTAACAAATATATGAAAAAATGTTCAACATCCCTAACAATCAGGGAAATGTAAATCAAAACTATACTGATATTTCATGTCACTCCAATCACAATGGCAATTGTCAAGAATACAAATAACAATAAATGCTGGTGAGAATGCAGGGGAAAAGGTACCCTCATACATGGATGGTGGGACTGGAAATTAGTACAACCACTCTAGAAAGCAGGATGGAGATTACTCAAAAGACTAGGAATGGAATCACCATGTGACCCAGCTATCTCACTGCTTGGTATTTATCCAAAAGAATTAAAATCAGCATACTAAAGTTACACAGGCACATCAGTGTTTATATCAGTGCAAATCACAATAGCCAAGTTATGGAACCAGTCCAAGTGCCTGTTAAGATAAATATGAAAATGTGGTAGGTAATGTGTTATATATACATAATGGTGTTTTACTTAGCCATGAATAAGAATGAAATTACTGCAGTTGCTGGTAAATGGATGGAACTGGAGAACATCATGCTAAGTGAAACAGCCAGACTCAGAAAGTCAAGGGTTGAATGCTTTCTTGCATACGGGAAAGCTAGATCACTTAGCCTTCTTTACAGAAAAGTCCAAATTGGTCCCAGTTTTAGCCAAAGTAAATTTAAAATGTTAAAAATCACATTCCTGAGATCTACTGCAGAGATTCTGAATCCACTGACCAGAAATGGAATTTAAGAAGTCAAGTCTTTGAACTTTCACAGGGTATTCTAATGCAGGTTATGCTGGAACCATACTTGGGCACAGAGTGCTCGAGATCATATGTGGAGCTGAGAGCTTCAAGGTAGGGGCAAATGCTTATGGTCCCAGCTATAGAATGCATGGCCTGCCAATCAAGTGCAGAATGTCTTGTCCAATAAGATTTGGTTAACTGAAATATTTCAAGTATAAGACATAAAAGTATCAAGTCATACTGGCTACTGGTGGGCTTTAAGGCTGGGTTACACACAGTTCAGTTTTTACAATATTTATTCTATTCAGCTCAACAATTCAACTTTTAAAAAAATTTACCCTAAGGACATAATCAGGCTTTATTCAAAACATTGGTAGGATTGCTGAAATTATTTAAGAGTTCTGAATAAATAAGAAAAGGTTGAAGCTACTCTTAATAACTTTTCCTTAAAATTCTGGCTATGGGCAAGGGACACAAAAAGAAAGCTCACTCCACTTTGTGTCCCACATATTCAGACTTTGTTTTGCAAATGTTTTCTGGTTACTATAGCAATCTTTGGTTTCTGTGTGTAAATGGGAAATTGGGAACCTTATTTTTTTAAAAAAAATGATTAGTGTGCTCTTTTTATCCTGGTTAGCTCGTTCTGTGCTGACAAATTACATTCTGACAGCTAGGTTGTAATTCAAAACATGCCTTTTTTTTTTTTAGAGACTATGAATAATAAAGAATTTATAAGGGTTAATAGTTACTCTTCATTTATATTTTTGTGTAAATGTATTTGATTTCATTGAATTCAAGAGATAAAAATGTGCTAAATACTTGGTATGTTTTAAAAAACTCAGAAATATATACTTACTTAAAAATTTGACATATTATTTTAATTACTGTCTCTGTGTGTAAGAAAAGAACTTAAACTTCTGAATAAGTTAGACATGAAGCTGAACTTAGACTCTACCCCTTCTTAGTTATGTAAGTTGGGCAAGAAGTCTAATTCTTTTGGCCTCAGTTTACATGTATAAAACAAGAATCAGAAATAATATAATATAATACATATATATATATGCATATATATAGTGTCTACAATAATGCCAAGTCTATTGAGCAGGTTCTCAATATACATGGCAGCCATTATTACCAAAGGAACAGTAAAAGCAGGCACAAAAGCACCCAAAACCTATCAGACTTGGTTTAAAAACCTCCAGCTCTGCAGAGGAAGAATGAACAGATTAAAGAAAAAAAAATTGTTAATTGGCATTATTAGGATTGACTTCTTCAAGTTTCATTTTTTTTGGACACTATTATTAGATGCATTCATCATTAAGTTTGGAAACACTTAAAATTTTGTAAGGTGGAAAACATGACAGGCTAGCCCCATAAAGGGAGTTCCTCAAAACTGAAAATTCTGAATGTAGCTGAAGTTAAGGCAAATCTCTGAAACAGTAAATACAAAGCTTTTAAGGTACTGGAGGTCCCAGTACAAACAAGCTCAGAATCCTCCCATAGCCTGCTGAAAATGAAGGAATATAATCAGCAAGGATAACGCCTCTACTTCTCGAAGGATGAGTCACCTCTGGAGTAAGATTAGTGTGGCAGTAGGGTCAGGTTCCTCCACCTGTTTCCCAAGAGCACTTTCAAATCTATCTTTCCTTTTTCACATAGGTCCATCTATATTCTGCATCTTATGGTATGACAGTTTTCAAACTGTTGTCTAAAGGAACAGAATTTAGTGGGGGACATGCTAAGTCTTTTCATCATTATATGCCCTAATTCTTCATGTGCCTTTATTCTGTTACCATTATTGTAACAAATTAGAACGTTAAAGTTAGGCAAAATATTGACGCACTGAGCACAAATACAAAATACTATAAAGCAAAACAAGATATTCTAAAATTAAAAATTACATAAACTTTCCTGAAATGAAACAATTTAAGAGTCCTTAAATCTACATTATATGTAGTATATAAACCCAACCTACATATATGGTTGGTCAGTGTATTGAAAAGTCTTAATTTAATAAACAAAAACAATACAACCAAGGGCCAAACACAAAAAGATATCAACACCATGCTTTCACTGTCTGAATCTCATTGCCATCTACCTATTTTATACCTAAGGCAGTGCATTTTAGAGGGTAGACATGGGGCAGGAAAAATATCACCTGATGAATATTTTTCTCAGATTGCCTACTCTCTCAGCATACTATTCTCACCTACTTGTTATCAGACAAGGCAAAACATGGGATTCTGGGAGCATGGTTTAAAAACAAAAGTGCCAGTAGTAATAATAGGCTGTTCACTTGTGCGTCTGTCCTCTCCCCACCTCCACCAGTACCACCTCCTATTCCTTTCACTTCATTATACTCATGACCCTTCATCTCTGAGCAGTAACGAGTAAGGCTGAGTCCCTGACTTAGATAGATCAATCCTGGCTTCTCTCTAGGGTTCCCAGATAAAATAAAGGAACCCAGTTAAATTTGAATGTTGGATAAACTATGAATGATTTTTAGGATAAAAATTTTAGCAAGATATGCTTTACTACACACTGTATTGGTATTCCCATATTTGCCAATAACCAGCTGCAAATGCATAGAGCAATACCTGGGTTCCAAGTGGTGTTCTAAATGCTTCACAAATCCCAACTCGACAACTAAATGAAACTAAATGAGATATAAACATTTGGCAATATATGGGTGATCTGAAGTTAGAAGAATGTTGTGTATTTTTAAATTTAAAAAATTAAACAATATTTCCTATAATTATTTTATGGACTGTAACTGATAAGCTTCAGATCAATTTGTGTAAAACTGAGAAATACAAAAAATGAGAACTGAAAGGCAGACAATACAGTAATTTAGAAAAACCAGTGGGCTGAGAGTCCAGAGGTCAAGATTTCAGATCCTACTCCTAACTAGCTAGGTGACCTTGGGAAAGTCTCCTCTCTTGTGGATCTATGATTTTTTTTTTTTTATCTACATCATGAAATTTGGATGAGCTCATTTTTAAGGTATTTGTTTCTAAAATCTAATATATCTCATAATACTGGAAGAATAGCTCGCAGAGAAAATTTCATCACCTCTGCAATCATTCTGTTGGTGTCTCCTAAAAAGAGCAAATTCAGAGCTTCTTCTTCAGTTGTTGCTTGATGAAGAGACAGGTTTTTTAGGTGAATGTTCTGATCAGGGTCCTCTAATATTGTCACTTTCCTAGGAAAATAGGAAGCAAGAAAACAAGGCACTGTTGAGAAGAAAAAGAATGTCAAGTCTTCCCTACAGGTTTACATTAAAAAAAAAAACTGTATAGAAGGCTGTCTTGAACTTATAAAACAATAACACACCAGAAACCAGACAGTACTGGATTAACACTGACATTCCCTTGACAGTATAACCAAATAGCTTCAGGGTTGAAAACTATGTTACAAGCTTCTGATTTAAAGTCACCTGTCACTGTAATCATCAGATTATTAAATTATCTTAAAATGCATATTCTTATTAAATGAAAACTGCAAGGTAAATTTCTATGTATGTGTCAGGAAATCAGGCCATGCTGGTTTTTATGGGTGATAATTCATCTCATTACATAGGTAACACATTAATCCTTTTTTTCTTTCAATTTCTTATCACTTTCAGTTTACTTGACTTTTCAAACTGGTTAACTCATCAGCTTAAACATGATGGAAATTGAGGCATCTGTCACCCCTCTAGGAGTTATTCTTCGGTTTTCACACCATGTCGAGTAAAAAAATTTTCAATAAGTCTTATGATAGATTTAACTTGTTATTATTCTCATGTCTGTCAAATCTATTTCTTGATGCTTTTTCCTTCACAATACACATTTTTCTTCCACTGTATCCTTACAGTCAGAATCTTAGATCTGGAATCATATTCATCTATTACAACCACCTTAATGGGCACCCTGGTGCCAACACCATTTCCTCCCAGGTGAATCCTTACTTTGTTTCCAGAGTTGGATTATTAATACTCTCCTTATAGTCCTGTTAGGACTTCCTACAAGCGGTCAAAATTTGGCCAACATTTTCAAATTCTGCCTACAAATTCAAGCTATAATCTTACTAGAGAGAATTACCCTCTGTCTTCGGAGTTTTGCCTTCTTCATTTTCTTAAGACTTGTTATAGAAAGGAAATTTATCATTCATGGGGATTGCCGAAGAGTATCTGCAGGTATTTTCGCTTGCTTAAACGTTTGGAATTGATGCTTTTAAGGAACTGTTGGATCATCTAGTGCTACTTCTCTTTTAAAAGAACAGCAATGGAAATGTGAAACTTACTTAGAATACCTTTAAAATGAAAATTTTTCAAATATCATAATATTTTCATCCTTCTGTTTTATAAGGAAGTCATCTGGCTTTTCATATGTAATTTGTGGGCACTTAAAATACTAATTGCAGGAAGAATATGCAGCATATCTGTGACCAATATGCCACTAATAATGTGCTCTTTTGCTGAAGTTTGGCCTCCATTTCGTCTCCTTTGACAATACCCACAAAGATGGAAAAAGATCTCGTTCTTTAATGAAAACAAGTGTAATTTATTTATTTTTAAATAAGACTCATAAGTTAGCTTATTAAAAACACTTAAAAGTTTAAAAATGCTTGGAAAATCTGAAGGCAGTTTTAATTGAAATGGATGAGTTGTATCCTATTTTTAGGGCCCTCCTTTATTTGTTATATTTTATTTCCACCCTGATCCTTCTGAAGTGCTCAAACAGGTTTAGACTATTTAAACCCTTGGGGACAGAATTCTTCCTAAATCCACAGATTCTGGGGATCTGAAGCTTGCACCTATAAAAGTAAAGGAAGCTAAGTAATATTGGAAGATAAACACATGAAATAAATGACAGGATGGTACCTTGAAAGTGAGAAAACAAGAAAGTTCTATCCTTTTCAGTATGAAGTCAATGAATTCTCCAAGTCGGAGATAAAGTCACCTCTGATAGATTTTTTAAAGACCCCCCCACAGACACAACGCTCCTCATAGGCAAGTTCAGAACAGGAAGGAGCTCAGAGAAAGGGAGAGAGGGCCAGCAAGAGACAATTCAAAGAGGTCAGTCAGTGCTCACATTCATCAGGCAAGAAATATATCTGGGCACCAACTATATGCCAGGTAGCTTCAGTGTCTCGTTTAATCCAGTTGCTTTATAAAGGAACTACATATGGCTGTTGGAGCAGTGGCTCAGTGGTTAGTTTGTTTGCCTGGCATTCGAGAGGACCCAGTTTCAAACCCCAGCACCACATACACAATTAAGTGTTGGAGAAAACAAAAACCAGATGGAAAAATAAAGGAACTACTTACAGAACTTAAAACACACATGCACACGCACACACACACACACATACACACACTTATACACATAAAACATTGGTGCCAGATTCCACCTAAGAATTTCTGATTTGATTGGTCAGCATCACTGTGTATGAAATTTTGTAAAAGCTCCAGGTGATTCTAGTATGTGGCCAAAGTTGAGAGCCACTAACTTCATATTTAATAATCTTTCAAGACAGACACAGGGAGATGAGGTTTCTGGGGTTTTTTGTCTTTACTTTCCACCCAGTTCCATCTTATGCTCTAGAGCTGAAGTTACTAATGTCATTGGTTGGAGCTGAAGACACCAATGAAGCACATTGATTGACAGGTGAGGAAGTTGTGAATTATACAAAGCTCATCCTTCGGTAGGAAGTTTCTAACTCCCTGACGATGTGGCTGGTGGGTGAATTAAACCATACAACATTAACCACAGCAATAACTAATTCTCAATTGGGGATTATGCATTTAACTAAACATCCATAGGGTTTATGCCATTGTTAAATAAAAAAAATGATTGTATTAGGAAGGGCATATCTCACATATATTTCTCAGAAGTACTTCGCTGAAATAGTGTGGAAAATGAGCAAGGATGGAATTCGAAGCATGCCAATTTATTAGAAACCCTAAGTAGGTCACTGATTGAGTATTTTATTTATGTAGAAAGTGTTTGCTATGGGCTGGAGCGGTGGCTCAGTGGTTTCGTCACTTGCCTGGCAAGCACGAGAACCGGGTTCAAACCCCAGCACCACGTACACAACTAAGTGTTGGAGCAACAAAGGCCATGTGAAAATCTAAATAAAGTTGTTTCTCTCTTTTTAAAAAAAAAGTGTTTGCTAAATGTCATTAGTAGCGTTTAGATAAGTTACTTTTTCCTTCAAAATATTCAGAATCTTTGATCTCCGAGGTGGTTACTTTAGAATCACCACACTTATGCATTTACTTCTGGGTGCATGTCCAGCTTTGTCACTTTGATCACAATACAATTTGCACATGTGCCCAGTTTTTCTTCAGAGAACTTTGAGATTTTTTTTGCAACCCAACTGTATGCATTTTTCTGAATTTTTTCCGATATGATGTTTCTTTTCCTCACTGTTTCCTGATTTCTTATCACTGGAGGTTTTTTAAAGTAAACAAAGAGGTTAGGTTGATCTCCAAACTAGTGTGGCTTTTTTTTCATGTCTCTCAGTGCTCATTTGTGGACACCCATTGAAAGGCCCCACCTCCAGAATCATTCTGGCACCTTTGAGAGGCAACCTTCCCTCTCTAATCAAAGTCTCTCTTGCCCATTCTTCTTTGCAGGTTGGTTCCTGGCTTCTGCCCTATCCCCTGGCCATGAGGATTTGCACTTTCCCTTTTGCCCAATCTGCTCTTATTGAAAATACTAAGTCTTACAGCCAATGTGTCAACCCCATCCACTCTATGTCTTCACAGAAGGCCAGCCTGAGCCATACCCTGGCTACTATCTCTTGTCTAGGAGAGCTAATTGGAGAGTGAAAATGTTTTAAAATTCTACTACCAGTGGGACAGATTTTCAAATTTAGGGGAAAAAAGAACATCAGTAAGGGTTTCTCATCAAGTTGCTGCCTCTCTTGCACATCAATAACTATTTCCTGAGTCTTTCCTTCAGCACTTGGTTCTGACTATAATTTTTATGGGCATGAAAGAGGGCTTTATTAGAGTTTCTTAAATAAACATCCTACTTCCAAGATGGAAACCTACCAAACTATTTGATTCATTTTGAATGGGCCTGTGAATAGTTTTCCCTGCAAAATGTTTCTAAAATGTTTAGATTTCAAGCAAAAAGTCACTGATAGCCTTAACTTGGATACCGAAGTGGAAAAGTTCTGCAAAGTATACCCTGCCTGCTTAATGATGGGGAAGAAACAAGCTTTGTGTTTTCTGTGTAAACAGAGAATCTTTTCCATCTGGCTGCCTACTAGGAATTTGTAGGCTCTTTCTGACTGAATGGAAGACATCTAAAGAACAATAGCCAAGCTCTTATTCTCAGTAATGGAAGCCATCAATGAAAGAACCCTCCCCATGCCACACCCTACTTCCACAACATTCCCCACCATTGACTTGCTGAAGAAGAACTTTTCAGGATTTACTGCAATGAATACATGGTTTTTCTTTTTCATGTTATAAACAAGAGTAGCTTGTGCTACATAATGGCACCACGTCCAAGGAGATGTCATTCATATCGTGGTTTTGTATATTTATTACGACAGATGACTACCAGACAACAGTAAAGTGATTTCTAAGAAAATCATCATATTGCAACAATCTTTCCACAGATGGCAGGAGAGGCTTTTGATAAATCACATAAAAGTGCCATAAGGACTAGAGGTCACCCTGTGGAGATATGTTGACCTACAGCAATTTTCATAGATCATAGGCCTCATGAAAATAGGAGGGAGATGCTCAGGCTCTTCAAAAGATACGCTTCACGTGTTGTGAACATAGTCCCATCTCTACTCTTTTCAATAAAGAGAATATTCCCTAGTTCATTGGTTCTCAACCTTTTTTTTCCCCTACCCACCTCAGTGCATGCTTTCTCAGAACCTCTCTGTGGGAAAGATTTGAAGAAAAGAGATGTAGATACTTAGAAGCATGCAAGGGACCCCCCTCTTTCCCGAATTAAACAATTTCAAAAGTAGATTTCTTTAGTTGATTAAAACCTTCTAAAAGTTTCCTTCTGTTATAAAGCACAAATAGGCGAAATATGTCACTGGAGAAAGTTTTATGAACTTACAGTACATTTTTGTGTTGGTAATGACCTTGATAAAATAGACTAAAAGTCATGGATGTTTTCTCTGTTTAACCCCTATGGAAATATTTTGAAAATGATCTCCAGGAGTTTGAAAAATATATGTGTTTCAGTTTTATTTTACATTATATCTTTTTGCTGATAATGAATGTAGCTAATTGTATACATTTTAGAAATTAAGTTCTTTAATATAAAGTGAAAATGCCAGGTTCTGACTTTTTTAAAGAGAGAGAGAGATAGTATACTAACAAATAAAATACCAGAAAAAGATCAAATCCAGATTCAAAGCTGCAAAGTATTCTGAGTGATTCTTGTGATGAATTTTTGTTTCATTTTTATATTAATTTCTTTTTTTCAAACTGATAAAATCCCCTCCTAAATATTACTAGTATGGCTTCTAATTTGCCTATAGTGTTAAATTCTAACATTATTAGATTGGAATTTTTTGGTATGATTTCCCAGAGAATTTAACAATACACACTAAAGTTATCCTGCTACTACCACAAGTCCACAATCTCAGAGGGGCTGACAACCTGCGTGTTCTAAGTCTGAAAAGGAGCAAAACAGAAAAGAGCAATGGCGTAAGTGGGTCAGTATAATGTGGCCGAGCCAGGCTTACGCATGCCTGGTGGCAAGGCGGAACAGCTTCATACTTTCTAGGAACTTCTGATTCTGCTGTGCTTGTACTTCAGCACAATATGAAAATAGACATCAAAGACAGAGATGGAAGCAGTTGGCCACTGTTGTGGAAACAAAAAAACCCCAAATAGGAACTATCTGTGTTATGGTTTGAATGTAAGGTGTTCCCCAAAAGCTCATATGTGACAATTCAGGAAGGCTGAGGTGAAAAGATTGGGTTATAAGAGCCTCAACCCAATCAGTGATTTAATCACCTGATAAAGATTAACTGGTAACTGCAGTCTGGTAGGGTGTGCTGGAGGAGGTGGGTCATTGGGGGCATGCCTTTGGAATGTATATTTTGTTTCTGGCGTGGAGTCTCTCTGCTCTCCGGAGCCACGCCTTCCATGAACTAAGACCTCTGAAACCCTGAGTCCTCAAATAAACTATACCTCTTAAAATTCTTCTTATTGGGTCTTTTAGTCACAGGAGCAAAAAAGCTGACTAAAACAATCTGTGCTCAGCAAAATGGAACCAGATTAGACACAAAGAACGCGTAAGTACCCAGGTGCTTGCATTTATTTATTTACTAGTCACTATAATTTATTTCAATAAGAAACAGCATATGTATGAAACATCTTTCACTTATATATTTTAAAAATTATACCCAAATATAAAGTTTTATTTAAATTGCTAATAATTTGATAAAATCACCTCCCTGTATCAATATCTAATGAATTTTTCCATCCCCAAATAAATATCACTTTGCAACTACCAACATACAAATGACTCCTAAATGTACTTTTCTAACCATGGATTTTCATTCATTTGCCCATGACCTATAGGATACCACCGTTTGCACGATTCTCCAAAAGTGAAGATTTTATACATTGAAAACTCTGCTTGTTATCTTTTCACTTACCTTTTGCTTATTTCTACTAATATTCCACCATGTCATGTTCCTTTTGATGCTCCAGGCCTACAAATAATCCACCATTTAATGAAATAACTTATTTGCCCTAATTCCATATAGTAATTACACTAAAATTCAACTTCTTCAGAAAAATCAACTTTTTTTCAAAGAAAATATATTTCACACATTTTTACTAATCCTTGCTTTCTAATTCAGAGTTGTAGAATCACAAATTATATATTCAAGTTTTCTGTATTTGGGAAAATTATAGGAATAGAAAATTTAGAGGCAATGGATTTGTAATTTTGTAAAACTATAGCACTTCCTGTGTAAGGTAAATAGCTTTATAAACCTCTTAGCTTCTGTTTTTGCCTTTTTACAATTCCTGAATTTATTTTATTTTTCCCATTTTAACATAAAGCTTATTTTTCCAGCTATAAAAGTAATACCCACTTCTTGTGAAAAGTCAAAATTTTTTTCTTTCCTTTCCTTTCCCTTCCCCTTCCTTTTCCCTTTCCTCTTCACACTGCTCCCTTCTACTCCCGTTTTCTCTCTTTTCTTTGGCAAGGTCTTGTGCTGTTCAGGCTGGCTTCAAACTCATAATCCTTCTGCATCAGCCTCCTGAGTAGCTGCACTTACAGGCATGTACCACTGTACCTAGCTTTTTTTTTTTTTTTTAAAGAGAGAGGGACAGTGAGAGAGACAGAGAAAGAGAGAAACAACTTTATTTAGTTTTTTAACATGGATTTAGTTACTCCAACACTTAGTTGTGTACGTGGTGCTGGGGTTTGAACCCAGGTCCTTGTGCTTGCCAGGCAAGCGCCGAAACCGCTGAGCCACCGCTCCAGCCCCTGTACCTAGCTTTAAGTAGTTTTCTAATGTGGATTTGTGGTAGAATTATAAATACATGTCTGTTACTATATCCTTTAATCTTCATTTAGTTTTATACCATGACCATTTTTCCATGTCATTACATATTCTTCAAAAACATTTTGTAATAGCTATGCAATATTCTTGGGTTGGGATGTATTGGCTAAATTATTTAGCCAATCTCTTAGGATAGATATTTGAACTGTTTCCAATTCAAGTTCAAGTAACATTTTGAACATATATTCCTATCTCCTGAAGCTTTTCCAAAAGTCAGTACTTGCCCCTTAGGATTGATTTTGGAGAGTGGCATTAGTGGATCAAAAGCTATGAACAGCTTTAGGGCTCTCTCCACACCTGGGATGCCTATGGAACAGTGAGCAGACGCACCCTGTGTTAGTTTTCTGTCGCTGTGACAAGGATGCCTGATGTTTATTTGACATGCAATAATATGTTGAATGAATGAATGAGTTTGCTAAAATACATAGCACATTATAATTCAATTGGAGGTAGACTGTGAGATGCCTACTGTTTTGAGACTGCCTGTTTCTCTGTTACCTTAACAACACTGAACATTAATTTTTAAATCTTTGCTAATCTGTTAAGTTACGATATTCTGGGTTTTTTTTTTTACATTCTTTGGTTAATGAACTTGAACCTATTGCCATCTATTAGTTAACTTGTATTTTTTGTCCTTTGTGCACTGATTTGCAGTACTTATATGTATGAGCTCTATATATAGAATATTTTCTTTCTTGTATTTATTTTGCAAAGTTTATATTTGCTTTTTAATTTTTATTGTATTGGAAATTTTATTTTGTTTTAACACACAACCGTTTAAATTGGTATAATGTATCATTCATTTATATTTTTCATGTATTTTTAGAAGACCTTCCCAATTAAGGGATTAGATACCAACTCATTTTTTCTATGATTTTAGGATATGAATGCATGGATTTAAATGAAGGATCTAATGGATTTTTTCACCTCCATGATGAATTCTTGCCTATGTGGGATTTGTCCTTCTCTTCTGCCTCCTAGGCCCTGATTTTCTTCAGGAAATTTAGTAAAAATACTGTACTTTTCCAGACTCTCTTGTCACTATGGCTGGCTATGTAATTAGTAGTCAGTGATAACTAAAATTCATAGGTAGAACTTCTGGAAAAGACTACTGAAGGGGCAGCATCTGCTGGCAGGTGCCTTTGCACCTTTCAGAAATGTGGTGTGATGCTGGAGATGGGGCAAGCACTTTACACGATGACTAATGCCAGCTGCCAAAAATGTCTGAGTAGGCCCACAGAAGGAAGTCCTGATGGTGTCCTTGGAGCTTCTGTAGCTGATCTGCTGCTCTCTTTCCAGAATCCTTTCTCTGTGGTGGCGTTAGAGGGGTGGTGCATGGTCAAGGGGAGGTACGGACTACTTGATTAAGCCATGCTAAGTGGAGGCGCTGTTGCATGCAGACGTTCCTTAAGTCACTAACAAACATTTCTAATACCATTGACTGAATAACTCTTTCCTCCACCTACAGTAAACAATTACATGCTATGAGACCTGACTGAGCTCTATCTATTCCTTTTTTTTTCCCATTTGTCTAATTTTGGAGTGTTCTAACTAATAGTTTTATTATTACAGTTTTTACCTAATTTGAATATATAGTGTCACTAGTTTTCTCTCATTTCTCTAATTGTTCAAATACTTATTTGCTCTTCTGGTTTGTTTATATTTT
Organism: Aplodontia rufa; assembly: GCA_004027875.1. Lineage (NCBI taxonomy): Eukaryota > Metazoa > Chordata > Mammalia > Rodentia > Aplodontiidae > Aplodontia > Aplodontia rufa. The sequence goes on along the minus strand of PVKS010027276.1, from coordinate 4,851 downwards.
CAGATAAATTCCAAAATCATATCTATGTTTTTAAAGTCTTTCACATTTTGTTTAAAATTACATGAAAGCTATACATTAATAGGGGAATGTCTCTTCAAGGTATTCACACTTCCTCCTCGGAACCAGATTAGTAAGCTTTCCATTTATTTTCAAGTCTTTTATTTTTTCACAGAAAAATGTACTGCTGTCCTTACAAAACTGTGAACAGTTCCTGAACATTTTATCTCCTTTTGCTATTGTAAAAGACACATTTAGCCATTATTTTTTCTAACTCAGTTACACCTAAGGTTTGCTTGTTAGGCTGAGTTACATAAATGCTGAAAGGTCACAGGTGTCCAGATAGCCCAAATAGCATCAGACTTATCTTTTGCTCACCATAACTAACATTCTTTTTGCAAAATGTCTTCCACTATCCTAGAATTCAATCTAAAACACAAGGCAAAATACAATTAACTGCTGAAGCATTTACAGGCTAACTGCTGTGGAAATTTTAGAGTAGGAAGATTAATATACAACTTGTGACCATCAGTGCCTGGCCCAGATGACCCCTCTAAGCTGTCTGGTGGAATCTTATCACTTCCCTCATCTGGACTTCATTTTAATGGCTCTGCTCCACGTGTCCTCTTGCAGGCTAGTTCAGTACAGCATTGGCAGCGCACTATCAGCTCCCAGTGCAGTGAGCACTTTGTTTTTGGCACATGCCAGTAAAATTGGGAAATTATTGAGGGTCATTAAGAAGCAGAATCCTGGTATGGGCATGGGTGGTGACAGAAAGTTAGTGGCTGACATAGGATCTTTCATGAGACTGCTGCAATCCTAAGTCATATAAAAGAGGTTTTTTGCATGCACATACATTAGCTGCATGGTTAGGAGCAGCTGGGTTTTGCAGAAGTCTCTTTCAGCATTTCTTGCACATGTTGCATATTCCAACTACATGTTAAGTTCACAGAAGATAAAAATGGACTTTCAATTATTTTATAGTGCCCTAATGGCACAAGAAATTGTATACATTGCATTTATTAATACATAAAGCATGGAGAAAATGAAATGGATGGAAGTGACAATGTTTTTCCTGTCATTAGTTAATTCCGTGTGATGAAAATTTCTAAACATCACAGATATAGTTCTATATTCTAGATACATGAGTGAAAATACTCCAGTTGTTTCTTCTCATTCTTTCATACATCACTTAATAGGCAATGGTCGCTGGAGAACTATATTATGGACTGAATGTTTGATCTTTTCCAGATTCCTATGTTGAAGACTTAACCCCCAGTGTGATGATAGCTGGAGTTGGGGGCCTTCAGAAGTAATTAGATTTAGACAATTCATGGGGATGGGGTCTCCATGATGGAGTTATTGATCTTATAAGAAGATGAAAAGGGATTAACGTTCTTTCTGTACCATGTCACAACACGGTGAGAAGTCAGCCTTATGCAAGCCAGGAAGAGGGCCCTTACCAGACAACGAATCCATAGGACCTTAATCTTGAACTTCGTGGCTTTCAGAACTGAGAAATAACTATCTACATAGTCCTTGTAGCCCAAGATGATTAAGACAACCTCCTATCTAAGATATTTCTGATACTAAATGATTTCTTTCAATTGACAATTCAGAGTGGGGAAAGCCAGCTTCCCTCTTGCCATCCTAGTAGACAAGGCTTTGGGTGGAAGTGTGCCACTTGCAGGCTAAAAGAACCCTCTCTCTAGTCACTCTTCCATTTTCATTGACAATGTTTTAGTTCTCAAGATCATAGTCCCTGGTCAATCATCAATCCACGATAGACATAGTGACTATTAACTTTTACAGTTATTGGTCACTCATATCATCCTATATGATGAAATAGCACCGTCAACATCTTAACAGGTTTTCTTCCAGCTATGTCAGTACTGACCTGGTGAAGGAAAAGACTAGGATTGATTTTATCTTTGAGACCTATGCTTATAGGCCTACGAGTCTTCTCAAATGCCTATGAGAAGTAGGGAAAAAAAAAAACCCACAAATGAAAACTGTAATGCAAAAGTCAGAATAGGAAGTTAAGGATGCATGTCTCACCTAAATGAACTAAATTAAAAAATTTTAAACACAAAAGTTGTGAGCCAAACAAAGTAGGCTTGGGGCTGATGCAACAAGGGTCCAAAGTCTAAGCAGAACGATTAGCTTTGCAAAGGACTGAGGTCTTGAATCTACAGAAAAGTAGGAGAGTGAGAAGGAGGGTGGGAAGCAGAAATTCATGTTTGGTGGTTTCCATACGCTCTCTGAGGTAGGAATATAATAATTTTTGAAGATAATTAGGACAGGAAACCTTTGACTTGCACTTTGCAATCTCCTGACAGCATCTGTTCCTGACCTTGACCTCTAGTGTAGTAGAAAAGACTCAGAAATTGATCACTTCAGTCTTACCTGGTAAGTGATAAGATGCTTTGGGTTCTATGGGAACACAGGAAGGACAATGAATTCATCCTAGTGGTTCAGAGAAGACTGAAGAAAACCTCCACAACGTTATAGTCTCCAACCTCAGCAGAGTCCTGAGCTTAATAAGTGTTATGATTTGGACATGAGGTGCTACCCACAAAGCTCATGTATTATGCAATACAGTGATGTGCAGAGGTGAAATCATTAGATTAGGAGAACTACTACATAATCAGCAGATTAATCCATGTGATAGAGTAATAATTTGTATTTTTAAATTTTTTATTAATGAGTTATTGTACAAACATGAATGCATATAAAGGTATGATATGATAGGCATATGTTCTTAAACCAGAATTACCCCCACATCACCCACACCCCAGTCTCTTGATTTTTCTATATTTTACCCTTACAAGTGATATAAATGGTTAGATTATGAATTTTTCAGAATTAAATGACTGAATAAGTATTATTTTGATTCTCAGTGGCAGTAAAGAGTATGCTACATTATTGATTGTCTCCCTAGATCCCAACCTATTCTCCCTCCCTCTCCCCTGGCTCACCTGTTCCCTCCACTACCACCACACACATATCTATAGTTATCCTATATATATTATGTGTTGCTGTGCCTTTGCTGGGTCTAATACATGAGTTTGACTACCTTTCCCCCAAGGCTGGGTTTAGCTCCAGCCTCCACAAATGAGTGAAAACACTTGACCCTTGACTCTCTGGGTTTGGCTAACTTTGCTCAGCATGATTTCTTCCATAGCCATCCATTTACCTTCAAAGACTGTAATATTATTGTTTCTAATTGCTGAGTAGAATTCCACTCTGTATGTGTGTGTGTGTGTGTGTGTGTGTGGTGTGTATTACAGTTTTTTGATCCATTCATTAAGTGAGGGGCATCTAGGTTGATTCAATAATTTAGTTATTGTAAATTGAGCTGCTATGAACATAAATTTTGCTGTGTCACTATAATGTGCTGATTCTAACTTCTCTGGGAAAATACCCAGAAGAGGGATAGCTGAATAATATGGTAGATCTGTCCCTAATTTTTTGAGAAGTCTCCACACTGCTTTCCAGAGCAGCTGTACTAGTCTGCAGTTCCACCAATAGTGTGCTAGTGTTCCTATCTCCCTGCAACCCCTCCAGCATCTGTTACTGTTTATATTCTTCATCTTTGCCAGTCTGACTGGAGTGAGGTGAAATCTTAATGTAGTTTTTGCATTTCTCTGATTACTAGAGATTTAGAACACTGCCTCATGTATTTATTGGCTTGCTCAATTTCCTTTGTTGAGAAGTTTCTATTTATCTCTGTGGACCATTTATTGATCAGATTGTTTGTGTTTTTGGTATTAAGTTTTCTTGAGTAGTTTGTAAATTTTGGACATTAGTCCCCTGTCAGAGCAATTATAGACCATGATTATCTCCCATTCTGTAGGTTGTCTTTGGACAACTGTGACCAATTCCTTGGCTGTGCAGAAACTTTTTAATTTAATGGCATCCCTCTCATTGCTTTTTTACTTTAATTCTTTCACTTTAGGAGACTTGTTTAGAAAGTCTTTGTCAACTCCCAAATGCTGGAGTGTTGGTCCTAATTTCTCTTCTAGCAGTTGTATGGTAGCTGGTTTAATTCCTAGTTCCTTGATCTATTTTGATTTGATTTTAGTGCAAGATAGTATCTAATTTCAACTTCCTGCAAAAGCTTGTCCAGTCTCCCCAGCAATTGTTGAATAGGCTGTCATTCTTCTATGTAATATTTTAGCTAACATTATCAAAGATCAGATGTTTAAAGATTTGTGGATTTCTTTTTAAAGAGAGACAGGTACAGAGAGAGAGAGAGAGAGAGAGAGAGAGAGAGAGAGACAATTTTATTTAGTTTTTCATCTGATTTTCACTGTTCCAACACTTAGTTGTGTATGTGGTGCTAGGGTTTGAACTCACATCCTCATGCATGGCAGGCAAGCACTGTGATCACTGAGCAACCACTCCAGCCCCAAGATTTATGGAATTATCTCAGATTTTTCTGTTCTATTCCATTGGTCTTCATTTCTATTTTGATACCAGTACCATGCTGTTTTTGTTACTACAGCCTATAGTATAGTTTTAGATCTGATATTGCAAATCCACCTATTTTGTCTTTCTTGCTTAGTAATATTTTGGCTATTCTGGGTTTCTTGTTGTTCCAAATAAATTTGAGAATTGCTTTTTCTATATCTGTAAAGAATGACATTGGTATCTTGATGGGGATTGCACTGAATCTATATAGTGCTTTTGGCAGAATGACCATTTTATTAATTCTGCCTAACCAAGAGCATGGAATGAAGTCTTATTGTCTTTTCAGGTCTTCTTCGATTTCTTTCTTCAGCGTTCAATAATTTTCATTGTAGAGCTCTTTTACTTCCCTTTTTAGATTAATTCCCAAGTATTTTATTTTAC
>PVKS010027275.1:0-27674 GCA_004027875.1 Aplodontia rufa | reverse complement strand
TGACCCCTTTAGTGCCAAGTGGCAGCTGGGATGTGACCAGTGCAATGGCATTGCTTGAGCAGTGATCCACCCATGGGCTATGGGGACTGCTTGTAACTCTGTCTCCTCCTAGCAATGTCATTGTGCTGTGTTCAGCTCTGGGTCTAAGCCGGAAAGCGGTTTGGGAAGCTATCATCTGTGAAGATTGTTATTACATCAAGCTTTATGACATGTGGAAATTGGGGCAGTATGAGCTGGATGCCCACATTCAGGGGATGGCAAATTCCAGTTGGCCTCAAGCTAATAACACGCATCCTCAGCAACCGTCTTTGAGAGCCGCTGGGCGAGCCGGGAAGCTGAGCTGCGCTGGCAGCCCGCCTGACGTGCTTGCTGGGGTCCAGCAGGGAAGAGCATGCTACCTGCAGCTGCGTTCCTGACAGCCCCTAGTTTCTCTTAGTTTCCTTACTCAGAAATCCCGTAACCTTTCCCCCTGAGAAGATGAACATCACTTACGCGGTGCCCTTGAGCAGCCTGGGTGGACAGCAGAGACGATTGGTCCTGCTCTTCCTGCTGCTGACACCCATCGCTGCCCTGGTCTTGGCGCCAGCATTCTCACCTGCAGCTGCCCACCCTTGCACGCTCTCGAGCAGAGTCCTGACTGTGCCTGCCGCTCTGAGCGCTCCCTCTTTCCCGTTGCACTTCTGGCTGCTCAGATCTCTTGCAGCATCTCAGCAAAGACTTCCTGTGCCTTTAGCACCCACAATAGAGCTCAGAGGTGAGATTCTCACAGATTCAAAATTCCCTTCATCCAACTCAATTCCCCATTATAATACCTTCTTTTTAAGAGAGAGAGAGAGGGAGATAGTAAGGCAGAGAGAAAGAGAGAATTAATTTTTATTTTCATTTTTTTATCTGCCCTTTATTTCTCTGACAGTTAGTTGTGCATGTGGTTGCGGGGTTTGAACCCAAGTCCTTGCACATGTCAGGCAACTGTTCCAACCGCTAAGCCACCACTCCAGCCCCTATAATACTTATTTTTTTCTTCTGACTCAAAATATCTTTCACTTCCACAACGACTTTGGGAACAAATTCGGGGCAAAGAGTTTGGTGTCTTTCAAATGCCGTTCTTCCCACGTGTTTGGCCTTCTTGATAGTCCACGGGATTCTTCCATAACTTTTTCACAGAGTGTTTCCTCTGTGTGGCGAATTGTCCTAAGCACCAGGGACATGGAAATAGCAAAATCAACAAGGTCTCTGACCCTAGGAACTTAACTTCCACTGGTCTGCATGTCTCATGGAAACTGAAGGAACCCTCCTAGGTGACGTGCTCTGGTCTAAGACTCCGAAGTGACTGCATGGTTACTACAGAGATGGGAGGTCCTACCTTAACAGGGGTAAGTAAGCCTGGGAGGACAGGATTGTCACTTGCTTTGTTTGGGGTTAATGAGCTCTGGGATCCTTTGGCTCTAAGATACCAACTGTATGAAATCACCAGCTTTGTGATGTTGACCTTTAACCCTTGCATACATAAAGACACATGAGGGAAGCTTTCCATGGTAGGGTCTAGAGGTGGCTACTGCAGGGGCTTGCAGGTATCATGGGATGAATTCCTATTTTACGGTTCATTTTCAAGCTACCTTTGAACCCCATGGAATAATGCAGCAAATGATCAAAGCATTACATCATAACTATCAAGGTTCATGTTAGCCAGCTTTGTTACTATAACAAATACCTAAGATACTTAAGTTATAAGGAGACAAAGGTGCATTTAGTCTTAAAGTTTTGGCTTCCAATCCATGATTGGCCCCATTTCTTTGGGTTTGTCATGTACTTCATGGTTGGAGTGCATGGCTGAGCAAAGTCTCTCACTTGGTGGCTGGCAAACATAAGGGAGGAGAGGAAGAGACTGGGGATCCAAAGACTCCTTCAACTGCATACACCCAGTGACCCAAAGATGACCTGCCATTAGATACCAACTCTTAAAAGCTCCCCCACTTCCCCACATTGCCAACCTGGGGACTGAGTCTATAGCACACAAGCCTTGGGGGATTCCAGATCCAAGCATTAGCAGTCCCTTTCGACAGTGACTACCTTCTCATTTTGATTGTTTCTTTAAAACTTATGGAGTAAATACTTTTAAGACAGTACCGCAAGCACAGAACCCTCAAACGCCCAAAATGGTTCATTTTTCTGGGTTACTTATGAACTAAAACTATAATATTTCCCAAAAGTTTTGTGAAAATTTGTATCAAGTTGCACACTAGTTTGCAGTAATGTTAATTCAACACTAAAAACCAAAATCCTATTCCAACCACAATTCTACGCAGCATAATGTTGTTCATTCGAGAGATCAGGAAATCGCTCAATTAGTAACTAACCTGCAATATCACCTGCAAAGTCACAGCCCCTACCACACCTCTTTTTGTATCATGGGTGATAGTCCCACTTCATATCCTGCTGCTGTGGTTTTCCTGGGGAGGATGAGTATTAGTAAAACTGTACTGAACGAAGGAGAAATGAGAAAGCTAATAATTGTCTATAGGAATGCTTCTCTTGGGGGCTGGAGCAGTGGCTTGGTGGTTACGGTGCTTGCCCAGCATGCACAAATACACGGGTTCAAACCTCAGCAACCCATGTACACAACTGTCAAAGCAACTTAAGGCATGTGAAAAACTCAATAAAAATTGATTCTGTCTGTCTATCTCTCTCTCACTGTCCTTCTTTCTTAAAAAAAAAAAAAAAAGAATGCTTCTCTTGAATTTGTGAGTGTGAAATGTTTTATTTTGAAGACGACTTTGGCGTTTCCTGAAATGCACCGTATTCCCCATCATGGGCTGAAGAAGGAGACGTGGCCCATGCTCTATGTGCGAATACATTAGTCTAGCTCATTTATAATGCATCTGAACCTAACTCCATTTTGTTGCTTATTCCACAGTGATATCTACAGAGGGGCTTGGTGATGAGTGGTTAGTTCCCCTGCCTCTGCTGCAGATCCTCCTGGGGTTCTCACGGGGGAGGTGACAATGCATGCCAACGACATTCTCACAATGCCACCAGCCTGTGGCACCTCCTGTGACTGCAGAGAAGCAATGGTCCCAGAGGACGTGAGGGGAAATCACCTTGACTTAGAAGGTGGCCAGAACACCAGACTTGGTCAATATGGGTGAGCAAGATTCCTGTAGCAGAGTGAGCACCGCGCAGCCCGTGCACGCAGCAGAGTTCACGTGTGTGTGGGCTGAGGCTTCATGATGGCACGTCGTTCTTTCTGGAACGTAGAGTGGCAATAGCTGGAACTAAGGAGTGACACCAACGGAAAGCAGCTCTCCTGGCCGTTGGCCAATGTGTGACCTGCTAGGGCCTATGCCATCACGTGGAAATGCGCCCAGCACAGTGCAACCAAGAAGAGGGAGAGGAACGGAGCTTTGCACCCAAGGGCTTCTTAGTGTGTTCATCCAACCTCCCTGGTTTTCCATTAGACGCCAGCCTGGGAGCAGCATGGCCCCTGTGGCATGCACCAAGCCTCCTGGCTCTGTGACTGGGCTCTTCCCCACAAGCTGGACCTCTCCTGTTGCAGGACCCTGGCCACAGGCAGTGGAGGGATCCGTCAAGGAGGAAGAGCTGGGCGGCCAAAGCCTGGTCTTCGCAAACGAATCCTGCATGCTGTCCGAGGGCAGGCAGAGTCGCGTGAGTTCCCAGGCACGGTTCCTGAAAGTTCTTTCGAAGTTGTGCAACACGTTCAAAGGCATTTTTAACATTGCTTTAATTTAACTCTGGCATGGACAAATGTCTGCAAAATAGCTCCCCTAAATCTTAGCATTAGTAGCTTCTTACACACAAGGAGTACAGAACGCCTTTCCTATTCTGAAGAGTCAGCGTGCACGGCAGAGGGTGACGCTGAGGAGGCCTCGGCACAGGCCACTCATTCCTCAGGGTCAGAGCTGCGCAGCTGGCTCTGGATTCAGGAGAATTTTCTCAGATGCTTTGGTTTCTTTACCCTGACCTTCTTTTCTCTCTAGCCCCCACCTGCTAATTGCCAGGAGCCGGAAGTCGCTTCCCATTCAGGCTGTTGTGTTGGAGGTTGGGCTGACGGGGAATTTCAGCATCCCCATGGACAGTGCTGTCCCCGCTGTCAGGTCTCAGGCCTGGGGCCTGCTTCTTCGTCCCACAGCCCTGGAATGGTGGGAGGAGAGCTGTGCCAGAGGCAGGCCTGGGTTCTCGAGTCCCTGCCCTCTGGTCAACCCCACCCTTGGGGGCACAACCTGGGCCCACTTGCTCCCTTCTGCTTCTCCCTGCCTGTGCCAGACCCCCTGTGGCTGCCTGTGACCCCAGCAGGGCCCCTCCTGCTGTGGAGCCTCCTCCCATGCACAGCACCTCTTCTCTCCTGCTCCCCAGCAAGCACACACCCTTGGAGCCCCAGGGAGGCCCAGGACACAGCAGCCTGCAGTGCCTCCCCAGTGTCTTCTGAGCTGGCAGGGCAGGCATGGGCTGGCTCCTTACAGAGTCCCAAAAGGAAGGTGAGGACTGGCACTTCTGTGCCATCTGCAGTCCCCTTCACTGCGGTTGAGCATTCCCAGGCTGTGTGGGTCGTCAGGGCCTAAAGTGGAGGCCCCTTGCCCATGCAAGACCACCTCCCACAGTTCCTGGACTTTCATGGCCTGGGCTGGCATAGTACCAGGGGCTGCACTGGACCAGGCCTAGCCCTAAATTGGGAGTGGGGAAGAATCCTTCCAGGGTGTAAGGATGTTCTTTCTGAAGACAATAGCCTGCTCTTTCTTCATGAACCCCTCTTAGAATATCAGCAGGGCCTATTTCCAGAAATTTATTTGTATTGCTTTTGTGGCAAGCACTAACCCTGCCCCAGGCACAGAATAGCTCAGGGGAGGGAGAAACAGGTCATGGGCTCACAGTGGCCAAAAGAGAAGAACATTTCCCATTTCATATCTTGCAGAAACTCCTTCCTACCTTCCAGCAGTCCATTCCGCAGTAACGACACGGGGGTGGACCGGAGGGCAGTGCACACTGCCAGCTCAGCACCAGCAGCTGAACTGCTTCGAATGAGCCATTGTATCCACACGTATTCCAAAGGATGTGCACACAATGGCCTTTGGTCCAGGTCAAACTCAGCCAAAGGGACTGCTCAGGGTGAAGCAGCAGTTGAGCAGTTAAATGAAAAGTCACCCCTCCTCTCCATCCACACCTTTGGTTTCCTTCAAAATAGGACGTGCGATCGGAGGCCATCATTTGGGGAAGAAATCATCCCGTGGGTCCCTGGAACGGTCCCAGCATGGGCCCTGGGAGGTCAGTCCATTCCTCACAGGTTTTAGCACCCTGAGCATGAATGTCACTGTCCACTTCCCACACAGGGGATCACATGGTGAGTGGACAAGACTGCTTAGGGCCTCTGAAGCTCCTACTGGAAACATTACCAGGGCAGAAGCGTCCTGTGTACTCAGGGGCACTGGGTGGGGAGGGACGTGTCCTTGGGGACAGCTTAGCATTCTCAGCCTTATGCTGCCAGAATGGCCAATACTGGTTCATAAGGAGTCAATGGCCCCTGAGAGAGCCCTTGTTCCCAGCAGCCTGGTTGTATCTGCTCACCGTCCACCTCCAGGGCCTGAAAACCATCTGTACTTTGCAAACTGAGGCTGCGCAGGGCCCGGGAGCCACCACAGGACCTTCTGCCATTCTGAGGGTCAGAGACAGGAGGCAGGAGACGAAGGCTGAGCCAGGCTCTGCGGGGTCAACAAGCTCCCTGCATCAGGAGGCGGCCCCAGCTCTCCAGTCCACAATTAAGCAGTAACCCTGAGGAAAGCTGTCCTGACAGCAGTTAATGACGACTTTGTTGGTTAACAGTCCGACCTGAAGCCGAGGATTGTTAACACCCTATCAAACCCCTCGTTACGAGGGCTACATTTTTATTCAAACCCACTTGGATCGCAGCTGGAGAGCTGCGCGGGCACAGGGCATCCCCCAGTGGCTAATGACCAGCTTTTTCCAACAGTCAGAGCACCGGGCACATTCCATCTTGTTTATATAATAGCTGTTAACTGCCCCTGACTGGTGCCACTCTGAAGGGGACCTGGTGTGACACGGGTTCAGCTCCTTTCCCCCGTGTCTGAGACATATTTGTTGCTGTTCTCTCTTATCATTGATCTTGCCAACATTTCAGGCCCTGTGGCTTATCCAGGCCCTACTATAGTTTTAAAATTTGGGGCCAGACATGTGGGGCAGGGTCTAGGGAAGGGTCATGGCAGCTGGCTATCCTTGGCCTGGCTGTGGAGTGGCTGGTCCTCTGCACTAGGAAGACCTGTCCAGCCTGCCTGCAAACTCCAGGCCTCCTGTTGACCTGACTATAGCCAGAAACATTGCAATTATTACCCAAAGAGGAAAGTATTTTACCTTTAGCATTCTGGCTTCACGCATAAGAAGATGAAATCTGCTCATCGATGGGTGAATGGATAAAGACAATGTAGCACATGTATGCAGTGGAATATTATTTGGGTATAAAAGTGAGATCTTCTCATTTACAGTATCGTGGCTGGAACTGGAAGATATTAGGGTGAGTGAAATACACCAGACAGAGAAAAGCAATTAGTGTGTGTTCTTATATAGGAAGCTAAGTGTGTTGATCTCAGAAGATGAGAACATCGTAGTGGTCACCAGAGGCTGGGGAGGATGGGGAGGGAGACACAGGAGGCTGAAACCGTCAAAACAGTCGCAGAGAAAGAATAAATTCTGACATTCTACAGCACAGTAGAGTGGCCGTTGTTCACAGAAAAACAAAGAAACAAAAAAAAAATCATTACTGTTTTATAAAGAACTGGGAGAATTTGAGAGTTCCAACAGAGTTGATGGAGGCTTGAGGAGGCAGGGATGCTAATTACCCTCCTCTTATCAGTACCCGTCTGTACAGTTATCAAACTGCACCCCATAAAATGCAGTTATTCCGTGTCAATTAAAATGAGTTAGTCCCATTATTTAATGAAACCTGTGATGCTTTTCTTCCCTCCCCCTGCCCTTTCTTTGGCACACATGCGGGGCCTGTGGCTGGGAGCACCGGCTGTCATTAGGGATTGACAGCCTCGTGGGAGGAAGCCCAGGGGTGCTGAGCATGGGCTCCTGGGAGTGCTGGGATGTGTCAGAGCAGAGTTCTGCACTGTCAGCACAGGGCCACGGAGTTACGTCTCTGTTATTTTGGGAAGGGGGAGACTCAGGTGGAGGCTGACTCTACCAGGGGTGCCTGGCGTGTGCATGGGCTCCATGCCAGTGGCCTCCACCGTCCAAGTTCTTACCTGGCAACCCACTCCTTTGTGCTGCCTGTGGGGGCATCCAGGGTTCATTTCCGGATTCATGTCAGGAAGGCTCCCCTGGACCTCCAGGTTTTGTCTGTTCTAGGGCTTCCAGGGCAGCAGAGGAGCAGAGCGCAGCGCTGGGGTGGGAGGCATTTGGAGCACAGAGCAGATGGGTCCAGGGCCTTTGTTCTGCTGAGCCTGGGAGACTGTGGTGGGAAGCAGCCAATCCGCCCCCATCACAGCAAACACAGTCGCGGTATTGTGTGCACGTCATTGTCACTGTGCACATGGAACCTGAGGGCCGCAGTACACGTGGAGTACGACTCAGCGAGCCTCTGCCAGGCCAGGAGGAGCCCTGGGGGTGCCCCCACATTCAGCCCCTCACTTCTGCTCCAAGAAGGGTCCATCTGACATGACAACCATGAGAAAACAGGCTGCGGAACGAGCTGCCTCTGGCGCCTTCCCTCACGGCTGCCTCACAGCTTCCTCCACGAGGCAGCAGTCACCCGCACGACAGTGAGGCAGCTGATGATCAGTGAAAAGACTGACCCTGCCCCACAGGAATCTAGGGCAAGGGGCCAAATGGCACGTCCGAATTCTGCTAAGTGCAGAAGGATCTGTAACACAACTGCCCCAACATGGACCTAGACCTTAGGCAGCAGCCGCTCCTGCTGTGGCCGCACAGTGCAGGCAAGCTGCTTCCTGGACAGGGCCTCATGTCCTGTGATGTCACGGCAGCTGTGTATGACACCGAAAGGTCTGTGACTTCCTTTTCAAAGTGGGTTCCAAGTGGCTTCAGGGTTGATTTCACAGCTGTCCACTGCTGCCCTGCTACCTGCACCATCCTCTGCCATTCCCACAGTGTTGGGGGGATGCCCCACTAGCTAGTGCACAGACACGTGGACTTGAGTGAATGCTGGACACACGTGTTCTGCGACATGGCATTGGTTCAGATGGCTTCACCTCTGGGTCAGCCTTCCGTCAGGGTGACAAGACGCCCGGGATAATCAATTTAAGAAACACAAATCTGTTTGCATGGTGGTTTGAGGTTCCATCCATCCACCATGGCGTGGCCCATCTCCTCAGGCCTGCAGTGAGTCACGGCAGGGAGAGCAGGGTGGGACAGAGTTGTGCACCTTGTCGTGCCCAGGAGGCAGCTTTGGGATGGGGCCCAGTGACCTGGCGTCCTTCCACTAAGCCCCACCTTCTAAACGTGACACCCCCTCGCAATAGCATCTCGGGCTGGGACCAACGCTTTTTTTGCACATGGCCTTCAGGAGATCCAAGCTGTAGCAGCCTTTAAACCCCTCTCTCAACACATACTGGCCTTTCCCCGTCTTCTTTAAAATGCACCAGAAGCAAAGTGGTGACCATAGAAATACTTCTCAATTGCCAAAGATGGTTCACTGTCAGGTTAGGGCAGGACGTGGTGTTCTCAGACTTCAAGCTGATCTAGGGCTCCGTATTTGTTCTTAAGTTCATTTTATTTCATTTGAATCTGAGGCCTACTCCAGGGGTTCCTGGGTGGATCTTCTGTGGCAATGGGTCTCAGGTGTCCAGTGCAAGGGGAGAAGCAGAGGTCAGAGGAGGCTCTGGGTCCTGCTCTCGGGGGGCACCTGCTCCTGTTGGATGCTGGGCTGCTCACCACGCGCTTCGCCCCTCCAGCATGCCCTGGCTGCTCATGGGCTCTGCCCCAACCCACTCCGCACTCCCTCCATGCTCACCATGCTCTGGGTCCCCCCCACACTGCCTGGACTATTCTCCCACTCTGGCCTCCTCCCACCATGCTGGAATACATCTTCCTTCCCAAGCATGGCCTCCTGTAGTCCACCGTCTCATGGAAAGACTGACCCATTCCTTGAACTTCTTCAAGGCTGGGCATCTAGAAGGGTCCCAGTGGCCCCTTGGGGACTCACCCTTCCACAGCCGTGTGCTCAGGGGCACAAAGCCATGGCCCCTCCACAGAGCTCGCCCTCCTCAAATTCTGGCCCAGGGTTATCAGGGGACCACCAGAGCTGCTCTACCCTTGCTGCGTTTTCAAGTCAAGTGTGTTCCGCAGAGGACAATTTCTTCCATTTCTGGGTAGTAGTTGATGGAGAACTATTGCCTATGAAAGGGCCCCTCACCCTGTCTGTCCCTGAGCTACTTCTCTGTCCCGGTGGCAACTTATTCCTCTACACCCAGGCCAATCTCAGTTTGGACTCTCTTCTCTCCCCAAGCTGTGTCCTGGGTGATGTCACCTATGCCCACTCCATGGGGGACTGGGGACTCTTCTCTCTAACTCTGTCATGGACTCCACAGCAGACACTCTTTGTGTCTTATAGCCACACGTGGAATGCATCTAAAACTCTACCTCCAAGCTCTGCCTGCAAGATGCTCATCCTCTTCCACAGCTGGAATAAGGCCCACACTCCTCACACCCCCACAAGCTGCTCGAGGTCACCTTGGATCCTCTTCCTTCTGCTCCACGCCTCCTGGTGAGTCATCATGTTGGGCCCATGCACTGCCTGTCTCTCCCACGTGGCTTGAGTCCTCTCGGGTTTAATAGAGCACACCGCCTGGCCAGAGACATGGAAGTGGCCTCACTGAGGCTATCCTTGTCCAGTTACAACTCCCTCAGGACTCACACCACTCTTCCATCAGCAGCTGCCTTGGGGCACGGGCAGGTGTCACAGACTGCACAGGATGACCTCTCCCCTGAATTTCCTTGCTGCTCTTCCCCTCCTGTCCACCATCACTCATGCACTCCTGCCAGTGCTGTGATTGGGGACATGAAGACCACATCTGGAAACAGCCTCCCTTCAGGGAGCATAGGCCCTGGCCAGAGAGGCAGACACGAAGGTAAAGTATGCCCAAGTGACATGACAGTCACACACAGCAGGTGACAGGTGGCAGAACAGAAGCCCTGGGCTGAGGGGACACCCCGGGAGCAAGAAGAAGTTCTGGGGTGCAGAGACAGTTGAAGATGTGACTCTTGAGAGAGTGAGGTCCCAGGAAGGAAGTGGGGCCTGGGGTCCAGAGGGGAGGGGCGGCTCACTGGGGAGGCTGCAGTAAGCAGGGCTTCTCAGGGGGAGCCCCAGAGGGAGGAAAGCTGTCCTGGATGACTCCAACCGTGACCTCCTTGACCTTCACTCTACTGCCCACATTGTGTTCTATCTCCCAGTGTAGCTTCCGGTGCTGGTTATGTGCAGTGAGACCCAGCAGGCAGGCTAGGGGATGAGCAGATCCTCCAGGAAGTGAGATGCGGCCAAGGTCTTGCACTGCAGCCCATGAGAAGCAGTATCTTGCCTGCTCCAATGAAGATCAAGTTCATATGAAGTTGGTCGTGCAGTGATAGAGGAGACTGAGAAGGAGGAGGACAGGCCAGCTGTGACCAGGCCCGAGAAGACTGCGGCATAATGGTACCCTTCCCTAGGAAGCTGAAGAACTCTCCTCCTAGCTGTCCCTAGTCCCCGGACACCTCCCACACAGGACAGCAGGGCCACAGCAGCTTTAGAGACCCCCCCCCCAGGCACTATTAGAGCTGGTGGCCTGAGCCTGCACCTTCAAACAGCTCACACCAGGTGTGGTGCACACAGCAGACAGGCCAGGGGCAGCTGTCTGACCTCTGGTCAGGAACTTGGAACTGGTACAGCCCCCTGCGAACCAGAGACACACATGTGGGTGAGCAACTACCACTCTCAGAGGCCTTCGCTGAGAGAATGAACCTCGCTGAAGTTTGGGGTGGATCAAAGCAACAGCAACCCTACTTGGCTCGTTCCATATAGATTCATTCCTGATTCTTGAGCTCTGTGCTTGGGTTTAGAGCCCACCATCCTGTTAATTATATTAGAATCAATGTTAAAAAGCAGATGGCTAGGGTATGGAATTTGAAAAGCGTGAGGCACATTCGACGTGGCAATCCAGTTACATATCGTTACGGGGAGATCTCAGCAATCGTATTGAATGGTGTCATTGAGGATTGTGACATCAGTCATGGGCAAATTGCTGCTAGAAATAGTGTATTTTCTGTTGTTAGCAGAATGTGTTTTTTAAATAGGGTTCAAAAGCATTCTAAAGGTTCTGACAAGTTTGATGCTTGGACACTTACATGGCTGTGTACACTTTCTTATCTCACTGACTTCAGGACTGATAAGATTGTGCACTGTGTTAATGTGAAAGCTACAAAACAAATCTAAGTAAGAAAATTCTCATGGAGTCCTGTGAAATCCAAATGAGCAACTTTAATATTTGTGAAGTTAACGGCCCCTTACTTAACTGAGAACTGGAAAATTTATATCTCCTATGAAAGTTTTCTTCCAAAAGGGAGGTAAGCCAGCCTCAGACACATAAATGACGTCAACTATTTTTAAAATGAAAATAACTCATTTTCATTTAAATAAAATTACTTTTCTCATGTAGCTCATTTTCCATCTATTCCATGGCTCTCTCAGAAGTCCAGGCTGTTTGGTTTGGTTTGTTCTCTGTGTAAGTAAGCAAGCTGCACCAAGGAGGGCTGTCTTGGAGACAGCTCATGGACAGTGTGATCCAGGAAGGGGAACTTGGTCAGGTCCCAGACGGGAAGGAGGTCTGAGCATCCCATCTCCAGACACAGGGCCCGGCCATCTCTGTCTGGTTTCCCCACTTCTCAGCCATGCTTCTGAATATGATCTGGATGTTAGGACACCCAGCCCACTTCTTGTGTTTGGAATTGATTCTCCTTTCATAGCACAGAGCCAGGGACTTGGGGAGGGAACACCCTATTCTTCTCCCTAAAAGGGTGGTTAGTGTGGTACACTAACCACAGTGAGCACAGGAATGCTAAGGAACCAGCTGCTCAACCCAAACCGGGAACCTCTTTTGTTCAGGAATTCTATCCAGGTTCTGATGTCATAAAAATGTCCAAGAAAAAAATTAGAGTTCGCAATTATATGATTGGCATTTAACTCCAAATCCAGTTTCTAGGAGAGAGAAGTGGTGATTCTGAAATACAAATCCTTCCAGCCCGATTGAAGTGCACCTGCATTTAATGTGCATTGATGTCACACCCCGAGCTGCAGACAGCAGGAGTTGTACGTCAAGGCTACGCAAGCCCCACTCTCTGAAGTCCTCACCACCCCTGTTTCCAATTGGAGGAGCATCCTTGCCCCATCAACTCAGGCCTGACTGGGGCGCCTCCTTCTTAGATCTGCCAGCTCCTTCCCCCCTTGATCCTGTGCTCACTCTATCGGCTCCTACGGATGCAGCTCTCCACACAACAGGATGGTTGCGTCAAACATCAAGCCAGCCACATTGGGTATAATCTATCAATTAAAAAACCACGAGTCAGGGAAAACCCAATGCCTTTCATGTGCCCACGTGTCCCTGAGCTACATCAGAGTAGCTGGGAGCAGCTGGGCAGGCAGCTCATAGCCCGGGGAAAGTTGGTGGGCAACATTCATTCGCACAAGAGGCACGCTTGAAAGACTGCAGCCCATGCTGTGCTGCTTCCCGCAACAATGCACCTGCTCGGAGATCTGAAGGACAGGGCCACGGTCCCACCGCTGAGCAGCAGCGGCAGCCACCTGGTGACTGGAACCTCTGTCCGAGCTGCTTGGTTCGGGTCAACCTAGCTAGGCTCAGGTCTTAGGAAGTCCCAGCAATGCCTGGTGTTTTCCACAGATCATGATGTAAAGATGTTCCTGGTCCAGTTCCTCCTGCTGACCACGCACTCAGGGAAGCACCATGGGCTCCCCAGCCTTGGGGCAACCTGGTCACCCTTCGTGGTTCTCACCTATTTGTTTGGGGCCATGTCTGAAAGCACCTGGACAGTAGTCCCCACAAGGGAGGAGTACGTCCAGAGCCTGCCCAGGGTCATTCTTGGCACCATGATGGAGAATTCTGCAAAACTGTTGCTTGGAGGGCCAGAATTCAAGCTCACGTCGCCCTCCATGGAGCTGCTGCATCCAGAGCATCGGGGAGATCGGCAGCACCTTGAGGAAGATGTAGCAGTGTCCAGAAAAGGCGTGGACCCACAGGTGAGGGAAGCAGACACTCGATTAAACCCCACGTAGACATTGCGAAGGGGACACTGGGGGCCAAAGAAGACACCTCGTGCAGGGAGGAGCATCGGAACCTCAGAGTCAGGACTCCACCTAAGGGGACAGACTCAGGGTGGGGAGGGCGATCTGCTTGATTTCCTATACTGGAGAGCCGTGGACTCATTCAGAAACACCCACGGTGATGTTTGACCAAACACCAGTGCACTTGTGTTGTTGGCACACAGAGTGAGCCCACAGGGTAGGCAGAGCGAGGTGCACGAGAGGCCAGGTCTGGGTGTGCTGCTGCAGAGGGACCCTGGGGTCTTGGAAGCCCCCCAAGGCAGGTGCAGTCCAAAGCGGCTCTCAACAGGGAGCAGGGCGTCCGGCTCAGGAGCCAAGAGAGGAGATTCGGCCTTCCTTCTGAAAGTCAGGGTCACTGTGTGGCTCAGTGTCCTTCATTTAAGAAATCAAGAAATGATTCGTTTTTTAAGATTTAAACTTCTTAAATCTCTCATGATGAACAGGCATGCTCCATCTACTAGGTAGCAGGCACATCAAAACACAGCATTTTTCTTTCTTTGCCCTGTTCCCAAGAAATGAGGAATTAAATGTGCTATAACTGAAATACAGTGAATGCGTTCCTTCACTTTTTTTATTAGTAAGTTTCTCTCTCTTTCTGTCATAATTTAAAAAAAATAAGATCATGTTTTTCATTGTACTCTCCTTTTTAATATCTTTTTAAATATCTTCTAAAGATACAAATGATAAAAGCTCTAAATATTTTCATTTACACCTTTGAGAGGACTGTGTTCTTGTTTCAATATTCATCTCTGAGTTCTTGGAGCCCATGGAAGGCAGGGGACAGGCTGGAACCCACACACGCTCGTGTTTCTGCAGTTTGTTCCTGCAGGTGACGGTCACTTTTGTGTCAACTTAGCTAGACGTCAAGGTGCCTGGATTTCTGGTTACTTTATTTCTGGGAATGTCTATGAACTTGCCTCTGGAAGAGATCAGCCTCTGAGTTAGAGGTCTTGGGGAAGGGATCTCCCCCAGTATGGGCGGCCTCACCAAAGCCCACCATGCAGGCCTGGGTGGAACAAATTGGCAGAGGGTGGTTGGATGCCCTTCCCACTGCCTGGCCTCCTACTGAGGGGCAGCGGCCTTCTCAGGCCCTGGTGTGCCTGGTTTTCAGGCTTCAACTGTCTCCTAGAATCCACATCCTCAGCCCTTCCACCCTTTTAACCCTCTCTCCAGGGTCTCTGGACGGAATGGCAGGTCATGGACCTTCTCAGTCCCCAGGAAACAAAAGATCCTCAACACCTTAGTAAAGGATTCAAGCCAGGCACCATTGTGCATGCCTGCAATCCCAGTGATGAGGGAGAGAGGCTGAGGCAGGAGGATTGCATGTTCAAAGCCAGCCTCTTCAACTTAGCGAGGCCCTAAGAAACTTAGGGAGATCCTGTCTCAAAATAAAAAAAAAAACAGGCTGGGGATGGGGTTCAGTGGTTAAGTGCCTCTGGGTTCAATCCATGGTACCAAATAAAATAAAATAAAATAAAATAAATGACCTTGACCCCTCCGCCATTGTTGAACACAATATGTATTTTGTGTTTGCTGCACATTCTGCTAAAATCTTCCACATTCCTACTTTGCCTGTTTCCGTGCAACCCAGTGGTGTTGCGTCCCTGCTTTTGCAGAATGAAGGCACTGATGGGGTGTGCAGGGTTCAGGTCAACATGCTGCTGGTGTGCTGGTGGCCACAGAAGTGCAGCGAGCCAGGGCCTCGGGCCCGTCTGTTGACGGGCAGCCCAGAGATCTTGGGCAAATCCCCTAACCTCATCTGCAAAGTGAGTGTTCACAGTAAGTCCCCCTGTGACATAATTAATAATTCAAAGACATTTGAGCAAAGGGAAGGGAGAAAATAAAAATAAGTGCTTAGCGGCAGAAGGGATTTGTGCAGAGGTGGTTATTTGAGGAGCTGCACAGCGCTGCCTGCAAGCCTGCAATGCAGAGGCGCATGTCGTTTTTGGCAGGTGCACCCACCTGCCAGGGCTGGTGGAGGATGCTTGTGCGCCTGGAGACACCAGGAACTGGAACCTCCGACGGGACCTGTCATCTGAACAGCACGTCTTTGCTTAAAATTCTGACAGCTCCCCAAATTCAGATATCCTGAGGGTAAGTTAGTGACAAAATCTTAGCCAAAGCAAGCGGCCTGTTAAGTGCGGTGCAGGCCAGCGCGAAGGTGAGGGTGGAGGTGGCGCATGGGCACCAGGGCCTGTCAGGGTCAAGAGGTCATCACTGGGATGCAAAGGCACCCATCCCACCCACCCACCCGTGGCGACATTTTAGTTGCTGGGGATCATACATTTTCTTTCTACTCCAACAGGTACACAGTCTAACAGTTTCCAAATCAATTATTCTTTTCCTCAACAAATGTGTGGTCTTTGCATGTCTAAGTATTTTGTTTATTCATTTACAACAAACAGCTGTCTGGTAAGCCAATTTGTTCTTCTCATTTTAAAAATGAATTCTGGATTCGGATCCTCAGAGTTGCCCTTTGGGGAATATGCTGACAAAGGTTACGCTCCCGGGAAAGAGTTCTCTGCCACTACCTCAGCGCGACGGGGACCTGGAAGCCCTCCTTTACCTCCTGTTGGATGCCTTGTGTTCTGGCCACAGTATTTCCGGCAGGAGTTTTGCTTTCAAGGAACTGATTTACACAGGGGCTTTCTCAATCAAGAGCCTGAAGAGAGAACCCTCAGAATAAGAAAGCATCTTTCCCACCTACACCTCAGATAGGGCTTCAATAGCTAGGATATACAAAGAACTCGGAAAACTTGAAGCCAGGAAACACAAATAACCCATTCAATAAAGGGGCAAAAGAACTAAACGGACTCTTTTCAAAAGAATGCAATATATGCAAAAATGTTCAACATCTCTAGCAATTAGATGTGCAAATTATAACTACACTGAGATTTCATCTCACTCCAGTCAAAATGGTAATTATCAAGAATACCAACGATAAACGACACTGGGATGTGGGGAAAAGGGAACACTTGAACATTGTTGGCAGGACTGCACATTGGTACAACCACTCTGGAAAGCAGCGTGGAGATTCCTCAAAAGCCAGGAATGGACCTACCGTTTCACCCAGCCATCCCACTCCTTCATCTATATTGAAAGGACCTAAAACCAGCATACTATAGTGACATAGCCACATCATTGTTCATAGCAGCACAATGCACAATAGCTAAGTTATGGAGCCAACCAACGAGCCTTCAACTGTTGAATGGATAAAGAAAATATGGTACATACACAAGGAGTACTACTCAGCCAGCAAGTGGAGGTAACCGAAGGTGATGATGCCAGTCCCAAAAAGTCAAAGGTGGAATGTTCTCTCTGATAGGTAGAAGGTAACATGAAATAGAAAAAAGTCTGAGGAATAGACAAAAGGGAAGGACATGCAGGGAGGAGAAATCAGATAAGAAAAGTTCCTGGAGTGACTCAGACGTAACTTTGTCTTTGTATGAACATACCACAGTGAATCTCATCAGGATGCTCATTGACAAGGCATTAAAATAAAAAAAAAACTATTAGTAAATAATAGATCCGTAGAGTAGAAAGAAGAGAGTGGGGGGATACTGGGGATGGAACTGAAATAAGTTAGATTCCATACTTATGTAATCATATCATTGCCATGCATCTCTAGGAAGAACATGGTAAGGGAGGAAGCTGTGAAGGGGAAATGAGGAAGACTGAATTGAAAACGTTATATGCCGTGCTTTCATAATTACATCATGGCATATTCTAATGAGATGTATATCTGAAAAAGAGCCAATGAAGAAAGACAGGGATGTCAGCGCTCACATCGCTCCTTGCTATGAAAACCATGGCCTAAGAAACGAGCAGGAACTGAGGAGAGGGGCACATGCTATCCCAACCCGCATGTATTCCAAACGAGCATCCTGCCCTGACGGTCTCTTTCCCTTATGAGATGAGTGATCTGTGCACTTTTCTATTTTGTTCCTGGTTGGCCTGGATATATTGATATTTCCAAGAATGAGATTTCAGTTTTGTTGATTTTTTCTATTGATATCTTGTTAACTTTCTGTTCTAATTTTTTTTTCTCTTTTTTATGCCTACTTTTGATTTAATATGCTCTTTTTTTACTTTCTCAGAGAGTATGTGCTTACATTTTTGCTTTTATCTTTTTACTTCTTCTAATATATGCATTTAATGCTGATATAAATTCCCCTCTAGCACTTTTACTGCATCCCATGAAGCTTGACAAATCATGTTTTTATTTTCATTTAGTTTAAAATATTTTAAAACTTCTCTCAAACTCCTTTCCTCTGACTCATGTGTTCAGTAAAAGTGTTTATTTCATCTGCAAGTGTCTGGGGGCCTGCAGCTGTTATTGATTTCCAGTTCAATTCCATTGTAAGAGGAGACAGCGCGTGGGTCTCCATTCTCAGTTTTCAGGTGTGTGCTGTGTTGGGGGGGTGGGTCTTCCCTGGTGAATATTTGACATGCGCGTGAGGAAAGTGTGTGGCCTGCTTCCATGGGACGGAACAGCTGTAGCTGGGCATTGCAATTCACTGACTGTGTTGCTGGGTGCAGGGTTCATTTCCTGCACACTAGACTGTCCATTTCAGACAGAGGGGTGTCAAAGTCTCTTCATCCTATAATGGAGGCATCTAACCTCATTTCCCCTTGAACATTCTGGCCCTCTGATTTCAGTTCCCTTTATGTTTATGTAATTCTCCAACTGAATTCTAATCTTCCTAGCTATGAAGTCAGCTGTCTGAGTCAATGTAGTTCCTCCCGATTCCTCCTGATTGCTATTAGCCTGGCGTGTCTACCTCCACCGATGTGCCTCTGTCCTTTAAATCCTTTCTGTCTGGCAGCAGATAGAGTTGAGTCTTGCTTTCAGTGTGGGCTCACCATCTTTGCATTTTGCTGGTTGGTGTATTAGGTCCCGGGAGCACAGTGACCATGGTCAAGCTGGATTGATGTCTGCTCTGTTTGTTACTATTTTGTATTTCTTACCTTTGCTCTTTCTGTGCTCACACAGCTTTTTTGCCTGGTGTGTTTTTAATTGAACATCCCCATGGTTCCTATCCTGTCTCAGCATATCAAGCGTATTTCTATTTCTCACATTCGGCAACAGCCCTAGAGAGTGCAGCAGACACTCCCAACTGCTCCGCACCCTTACTCACTCACACACACTGTTTCATAAACTATTTCAGGGCTTCCCCATCCTTCATCATTCATCTCATTAACACATAAGCATATTTGTGCACACACACTCAGATAAGGTCATGTGAGTGTTCGAAAATATACACATGAGCATCTCAGAGCAGAAAGCTTACCTAGCATGCACAAGGCCCTGGGTTCCATCCCTGGCACCACAAAAGCAAGCAAGCAAATAAATAAATAAACACATAAACCATCGAATTCACTGTTTCCACAATTATTAGGAACGAATATTGACCTATTAGTCAATGTAGAAGAATAGTAAGTTTTCACTTTCTTCCTCCTATGCATTATCTTATATTTCTACTTTTGCATAGATCTGTTTCTGAACTTTAAATTTGTTTTCTCTAAAAGTCTCTTTTTAACATTTCTTGCTGGAAAGGACATTTGCAAAAAAATTCCCTCCATTCTTATTTGCCTGAGAAAAACCTATTTCTCCTTCTCTTTCGTTGGCTAATTACTAATGTCTTCCTCTGACAATTCCAGCACTCCTGCCATAGGTGACCCTGGTTCTGATGTTTGTTTAGTTTCTTTAAACTGTGTTTTTTCGTTGTTGAGGAAAGGGTTTTTTTGTAGAGACGTAGACATTGTGTCCTGAGTGAGAGGAATGTGCTTAGGCTGCCTGGGGAGGGGGTGCTATTATGGTCCCAGAATTGGGCGTTGAATTTTGGTGAGTCAGAGCCCCTGGACTGTGCACTTGGCCAGTGCTGCTCTGGCTCTGCCTTGGGTGGGATGGGTGGAGAGGGCTGGATTCACTGCCACACCCTGAAGTGGCTGGTGCCATCTGCTTCCTTTCCGTGGGTTAGCTCCTGATGAACTCCAGCAGGTGAAGCTTTGGCAGGAGAGCTGCTCCCAGCAGGCCTTCCCCATGTGCAGGGTGGTTCTCTTCCTCCCCTCTGTGCTCCAGCCTCACCGTAAACGTGAGAACAGCATGGCCCCTTGACTGCGTCCTCTGAGCTCTAACTCTTGGGCCTGTACGTTCTGATCTTCCAGCAGCACATCAATCTCAGTTCAGGCTTTGTGACCCTGGCACCACGTCCCTCCCACGGAGGTTTCTGCTCTAGTGCCTTGCGATGCTCTGTACCTGCCCATGTGTCACTCAAACATGGGGACAGTGGCTTCCCAGATGACCTCACTTCTGTGTCCATTCTAAGGACTTGTCGATTTCTTGGTTTAATCAGCTACTCACCTGTGAGGACAGAGTGGCCACTTCAAAGCCCCAGGTACCAGACAGGAGACTGGAAGTCCTAGCCTGCAGACTTCACAATCACATTCTTCTACAGAGCGTTCTCAGAGGTATGGATTTTATTTCTACAATGCATTCGTTGATTTACAGATTTTATGTTTTAAAGATGCTTTGTCTTGGATTTTCCAAGGACTGCAGAAGAGAGTTCACACTCAGTGCCATGACCTTCACCTGTGTGGGGCCTTGGCAATACGTGTCACTTTCCTGCATCCATGGTCATTTTCTGCGATGTGGTGTTTAGCTAGACATCCTCCAGCATCAGAGGACACAGGAAGGTCAATGATGCCATTCATGCAAGAAATTTAGGGACCGTCATGGAAAATCAAATTGTGCTGGCCAGCTGGTCTCCGGGGCTTTGTGAATGGATGGGAGTAGAGACAGGACACTCTTCCTTCACTTGCTGACTTACTCTCTGGTTCTCCCTGCTCCAGTGGGAAGAAGAAAGACAAGGGCTACCTGGAAGTCACTGGAGAGTGAACTCAGGACCTTGTCCCAGCCCTGGAGCCAGCTGCAGAGAGGGCAGACCAGAGCCTGCTTTCCAGGTGGGAAGAAGCCTCAGCACCCAGCACTCAGGAGCAGAGCTACTGTGGTAAGAGGGAAGGGGGCTGCTTCCCTGGGGAATGGCACAGACCTGGCTTGCAAGACCAGGATGGAATGCCCCAACCCAGAATCTTCTTGGTTTCTTTTTAAGAGAGAGAATAAGAGAAAGAGAAAGAGAGAGTTAATTTTATTTTTTCACCTGTTTTGTTGTTTTATCTCCACTTAGTTGTATATGTGGTACTGGGAACTGAACCCAGGTCCTCGCCCATGCCAGGCAAGTGTTCTACCATTGAGCCTCCTGTCCAACCCTCAGCATCCTCTTAATGTGGGAAAGCCATTCTGTTCTTTGATATGTTTTACAGAAACTGATTAAACCACGAATGTGTGAAAAGCCATCTAGTATGTCACCATCTTAATGAAAGGTCACTACATGGCACTGGTGACAGTGTGTCAGTTACCTTTGTGTAATAAGCACTCTGGACTCCGTAGCCTCCATCAGCAAGGACAAGGCTTGCTCAGCCTGCTGCAGGCTCCTGGCTCACTCAGGCTGCGTGACCCGTGTAGCATGGCTGAAGGATGGGGGTCCAGGCTGGCTCAGCTCCAAGACCTGAGCTGCTCACCTTGGCATGTTGGTTGGGGATGCCCTTCATCAGGGACATCAGGGCTTTGGGAAAGAGAGAAACCTCACTGCAGTTTGGGGCTCAGCACTGCTCCAGCATCCAGCCTCCACATTCCGAGGGTCAGACCAGGAGGAAGCGGATCCGATCCTGCCTTTGCAGCTGATGAGGTGACGCTCAGCTTCTCCACCATGCTGCTAGCCAGCCTCAGAGACCAGAAAGGTGCTTCCAGCAGGACCTGCAGATGCTCATGCCACCACGGGGCTGTCGCCCTCTGAGGTCGCATGCTGGGTCTTCAGGGCCAGGATGCATACTGTTGAAAGCGTGCGGGATGAAGCGCAGTGAGCTCCAGGTGCAACTGCTGGGCCGAGGACTGCGGAGTGTGCAGACCCACGTGCGGACTTCCTGGAGCACGGCGCTGCCGGTTCTCTGCTGTTGAGGGGGAGTGCCAGGAGAGGAGGAGGAAACTCCCCAGCGAGTGCACCATTGGCGGCCCAGCTGCAGCTCCTTCTACTTCGTCCTCTGAATTCTGCAGTTTATTAGAGGATCAGATCACTGTTGGGAGCAACCCTGCATCGGTCCCCACAAGAAGCAAAGGCAGAATGAGAGGGGAAACTTCTCGTGCCTTGCAGGGGGTGGGCACAGCAGCAGGGGTGGGAGGAGAGTGGCAGTGAGCATGGAGGGCACCGCCCTCCTGGGCCTGCACCAGGTGCCCCTCCCTTGTTCCAAGCCCTGCTTGGAACCCTTCCCATGGCACATGTCTGAACTGGGCTCTGCTTTGCTTCTCAGATCCTTAAAAGATGGAGACAAAATTGCAAGAGGTTTCAGGTGCAGGACTCTGAGACCTCTGAGCCCGCAAACAATGGAGCACACGCCAGCGCCTCCCAAGTCCTCAGGAGTCCTGCGTTCTCCCGGAGCTGACTGACAGCTCTAATAAATGCCCACATTTTAAACAGCCTCACATTTCACATGCGCTTGCTCGCCTCTCCCGAGTGGAGTGGAGCGTCTACTGTGAAATGCATAAGATGACATTAGAAATGCAGGCTCGATGTAGCCAATGGTGATGTGTTATTTAAAACTCATGAACCCAAATGAGGGCTTATTTTCTCCAAATTGAAATTTATAGTTTCATTTTAGAGCACTAACTTGAATATTGATGGGGCTTAGGAGCGCGGTTATAAAATGCCAACGGAAAACATGGCTAGAGAGCTCCAAGCACAGAGGACGATTGCAAAAGTGTGGGGACCTTACAGAAAAGTGTAGCATCCTACTTCTCCTGGAGGCTATGGGCTCCAGTCTCCGGAGCCTTTGAGCCAGTAGTAGGCAGCCTGGTGTCTCTGAGCCTTTTATTTGCTTTTCTACCATGTGACCCTACAGCAAAGAGACAGAAAAAAATAAAGACAATGAAAGAGAAAGGAAGCCAGCAAGCACAATTGGTCACGGTCCTTCACGTCTTTTGGAAGAGCAATCTTTGAAATGGCTTTGAAATCCTATCTCCCTTCTCTGAGACCAGCCTTTGAATGACAGCTGTGTTTGTCACCATGGCAAAATCATTGATATCACATTTTGCTGCAGTTGAAATTGAAGTCAACTCACCTGATAAATATTAATTACGGATCAGGTCCTGCCCTGGGTCAGATACTCAACTCAGGCCGAGTTCTTGTCCTCAAGCGGCCTTCCGTCCGGGGAGGGAGGCAGATTGATGGAAATTTCAGGATGCCACGGTGTAAGGTTCATAAACGTATACAGGTAGAATACTAGATGAAGATAAAACACACAGTCATTAGAAAAATACAGCATAAAAGAAGCTAAATGTAAAATAAATTAAAACAAACGTACCTAAACCTGCTGTTTGTGGGCAGGACCGATTGACAGAATTGAGTTTGGTGCAGCGGTCCTAACCCTGCTTTCTGGAGCAGACCAGGACAGTGCTGCTCCAGGAGATGCCCCTGTCTGTCCCCTGTCTCTGAGATGGTTCTGGAAGGCGTGCAACACGTGGGCTGGATGTCCTCGGGGGTTGCCTGGCCTCTCTGATTGAACTGAACGGCTGGAGCACTCACCCTGCCTGGCCGTGCATGTGGGGTGCTGGCTGAAGCAGGCACCTCTCTGGGATAAGAAGGCTTCTGCCCCCTGGGAGGAAGGGGCAGCATGTCACTGCAGGAGAAGGCTGCAGTGCTGGC
Organism: Aplodontia rufa; assembly: GCA_004027875.1. Taxonomy (NCBI): domain Eukaryota; kingdom Metazoa; phylum Chordata; class Mammalia; order Rodentia; family Aplodontiidae; genus Aplodontia; species Aplodontia rufa. The sequence goes on along the minus strand of PVKS010027275.1, from coordinate 4,565 downwards.
CATGTCTGGGGAATAGATCCTCCTCACCTGCAGACCCCATGGAACAAGGACCCCAGCCTCAAGTGTGCCATATGGAATCACAGGTCCTGGCTGGACCCTGGGGCAGCTTTGGAATCCCTCTCCAGGATGTGGCTCCTATAGCAGAGGCCCCAGAGAGGTCCCTTGCACCTCCCACCATGTGAGGACAGGTGAGAAGGTGCCTTGCACCAGTCACAGAACAGGTCCCCCAGGCCCCGCCTGGGTTGCATCCTGATCTTGGACTTCTCATCTCCAGAACTGGGAGAAATACACTTGTGATATTTTAAGATGCCCAGGCATTCTGACATCACAGCCCACATGGACTCAGACAGGAGAGTAGTGGAGAGTATTGCCAAACCCCTTTCCACACCTTCTTCCTCCATGATATTTTTCTTTAATATTTTTAATATGCCCATGTAGTAAGATAAATGAAGATTTAAAATGTGATACAAGTTAAAAGTCTGTTTTCATTACAGGAAATAATTGCTGTTTTGAAATATTTAGAAAAAGATGTTTACTTTGTGTAATAAACTTATATACTATGTCATAATATAATTAATACCGTGAAATGGATCTTTTTTAATACACACATGTGCACGTGTACACTTTAATCCGAAGTTGCTGTGTCAGCACACAGGGGCACTTGGCAGTGTCTTAACTTTGACCTGCGTGTGTTTTTCAGCTGTGAAGTGGTGATAAGAATAGATTCATGGCATTGACTGTGATGTATAATAAATGAAAGCTCAGGACACTGTCTGGGACATGCCCTATTTTGTACTTAAAAGCTGATGAGTATAATTATTAGAAATAATTCCTGTTTTCATGAAGTTTCCGAAACCATTCATTAAGCAACCCGGACCTCACACGAGTCAGTAGGTTATCGTCGGTGCCGAGTGCTTGTTTCAGCCAGAATTTCACCATTATGGGAGGCTGGGAATCCCACGGTTTCTTATCTTGTGGTCTTCACAATGCTTTCCCTGGGTGGCCGCACGCTTCTGGATCCTAGGAGAGTTTCACCATCAAGTGCATAAAACTTCATTTAAAAGTATCAATAATAATAATTTATCTGCTATTATTTGTTTCATTTAAAACCATAAACTGCTTTATAATCAATTTTAGGTCTGCTTCCGCCTATCACAGGAAGTATTACTTAGGTGGAACGATAAGAAATTGCATCTCTGAAAATCAAAATGGGCAGATATTGGCAATTTCATAAGCTCTAACCTAATATTTGATTTGTGGAAGGACGGCTAAATCATTTTTAATTTGAAAATCTGAGTATTTAGCATGTACATCTTTAGAGACAGTTTAGAAATGAGTGCATTGAGAATGAACAGTCAACAACCCTACCACATTGGAAACACCATCATTATGAATAGAGAGACTGAATGAAATATTTACAGTGGACCAAACACAGAAGTGATGTAATGGCAAATTCCTATGTTTGGGGACATCTTTGTCACTGTGGGACCCGTGGAACAGCTCTGGCCTAATTTCATCTGACTTCAGACGCGAGCATATCACAAGGAGATGCAAAGTCACTACAGCTGAGGAAATCGGCAAAGACAGAAAATCATTGCAAATCAGAAGCTTATCAATATTTCACTAGACGAAAGCTAAACCCTCACTCCCCCAGAAGCAGACAAACATTTTCCTGAAACCCAAACCAGGGATAGAGAAGTTCATCACAACACAGTCATACACCAAGAATTCTAAGAAGACTCAGAATCCAGGGTTTGTATATATCTACACTGCGTGAGATTAACATTTACAAGTCTAAACGCAGCACCCTGGGACAGCAAAATGATTTTAGAATCTGCTATGATTTGTAAACCGTCCGGGACCACACCAGCCCCTGGCCTGCGTATCCACGGGACATTACCTAGCAGGCGTCTGGAGGTGTCTCGCCAGCATCACCGTGACCTTGAATCCACCCGCTAGTCTCCTCACAGTCCCTTCTGACTTTCCTTTTTGGATGGCTACACTTCTTCCTAACAACCTCGGTGTGACTGCTTGAAAATTGGGGCCTTCCAAATAGTTCCATTCACATAAAAACCAAATAGGACACACAGGAAGTGACCTCCAAGTTAGACCCTAAACAAAGTGGATTCTCCATTTTGTCAGCCTGGGATTTCACTGAAAAATATACTCAATGGCATGACACTTTGGGGATGTAATTATTTGTTCTGTGATGAATATCCCGTGGATAGAGGCAAACAAACCAAGAAAAATAAACAAGACACACCAATTAAGGTTCAATTTAATACTTCACATAAACCAAGAAAGCGTTGATAAATTTAGCCATTTGTGGGCTTGGAAGGCTTATGTTTTACTCTGTCATTTGAGTTTTTGCCATAAGGGAAAAAAATGGTGCCAATGTTTATAAAAGTAGGAACTTTTTTCTCTAAAGGGGAAAGAATGTGCATTAGCAATGAGAGAAGTTCCATCGGAGGTAAAATGTCTAGGGAAGGAAAGGGTGGTCAATTGTAGAACTCAGACATGCAAAAAATCCCTGTTGCCCCTGAGAACGGATCACACACACACACAGCTTCTTTCCCAAGCCCAGGAGCACACTACACAGATTAGCTCCTGCTCCCTTTTCCTTCCTGAGCTCCCCTGAGCCCGCCATGCAGCTGCTATTTGCTTCCTGTCTGCACCCTGCCTCCAGCACACCCACTCTGTCCCCCAAAAGCTCATGTGTGAGACAGTGCAAGAAAGTTTAGAGGGCCAATGACCGGGTTGCGAGAGCCTTCACCCACCAGTGAATTAATCCACTGGAGTAGGTTGAAGGGGGGTGGCAGGTGTGGCAGCTGTGGTCAAGGAGGGTGCGGGTGCGGAAGGTGGGACAGTGGGGACATGCCTGTCCCTGGCCGATGGAGCTGTCTGTCTGCTGCGCTTCTTCTCTGCACTCTTCCACCATGTGTTCCAACCAAGCTTGGGCCCAGTGCAATGGAGCTGCCACCTGTGGACTGAGACCCTGAAACCACAATCCCCGAGTAGGCTTTTCCTTCTCTAAACTTGTTCCTGCCAGGTCATTTGGTCACAGCCGTGAAGAAGCTGACCCAAACGGTCCCTTTCCAGCATGCTTCTCTGCCTCACCTGGGGCCCAGGGCAGCGGAGCCTGCAGGGGACTGAGCCTCTGAAGCTGGGTGAAAACGCAGCTTCCTTCTAAGTTGCTCGCTCAGGTGCTGGTCATAGGGAGGCAAAGATGACGAACACAAGGGGCAAGAGGACTCCTGCGGAGGGCAGGCGGGTGATCACCCATGACCTGAGGAGCGGCCCAGGGTGAAGCACCCAATCAGATGTGCAGTGCAGAGCGAGTGGGGTTTGCTGATACGGGTTTCACAAGGAGAGGCACAGAGAGATCCCAGGGAGTTCCAAGGGACCGACTAAAGCTAGGCCAGTGGAGAAACTGTGCAACCAAATGGGACTACCCCATCACTGGCGGGGACCTCGGGGTGGCACTAAAGCACTGCTGCATTGGCTCTAGAGGACGCAATGGCCTGCACTAGGGAAGTGGAAATGCTAGACCTGCCACAGGAAGTGGGTGGCAGAGGCAGAAGCCACACGCCTTGCTTGTGGCCCTACTACCCCTGCTCTGAGAGGGACCCGGCTCACTGGAATGTTGGTGAACAGGCTTGCGAGAACGGCTCCGGTCCTGCTGAAGTGTTCAGCAGCGCCTGTCTCCTGATGACTGGCTCCGACTGTGGAAGACCTCTGGACTCCATTTCCTGACAGCCCTGGGACTGAGAGGATCCCGACACATCTGGAGCCAGGTGGCCACACCCAGGGGGGACTGAAGCAGGAGTGGTGCCAGGGTCAGAGGGGACACCACTCTGCTCCCCGAACGCAAGGACACGACCTGCAGGAGTGCTGGAGATGCTTGGTGGGACATGGTGGGACAAGGAAGCCGAGGAGCCAGCAAGGCTGAGGCACAATTGTGTGACCGACAGATGCTGAGATGGAAGCTCCTGGTGCTGGGACAGCTGTCCCACAAAACCCTGTCGTGAATTCCAGCCCGCTTTCAGACCTGAGCAGCTTCTACACCCTAATCGGCTGCCTGAAGACAGGCAGTCCTGAGGGAGGGCTCTGCGTTGGGTACCTGGGCCTGGGGATCAAAACTTGGCGTGCTGAGCAGAGTCAGCCAAAACCAGAGACAAGGGTCGAATGTCTTTGTTCATCTGTGGAGGCTGGAGCTAAACCCAGACCTGTGTGAAACGCAGTCAGACTCATGTATTAGACCCAGCAAGGGCGTAGCAGCACAATCTAGGGGAGCCATAGACATGTGGGGAGGGTGGCAGGGGACAAGAGAGGGAGGAGAGAATAGGGAGGGATCTAGGGAGATAATCAGCAATGTAGCACACTCTTTACCCTCCTGAGAAGCCAAATACCTCTTATGCAATCATTAAATTCTGGAAAATTCACAGCCTAAGCATTTATATTGTTTGTAGGGATGAAATATAGAAGATTCAAGAGACTGGGATGTGGGTGATGTGGGGGTAATTCTGGTTTAAGAAAATATGCATATAATATTGTTACTTTATGTG
>PVKS010027274.1:0-27680 GCA_004027875.1 Aplodontia rufa | reverse complement strand
TGTGGAAGCTAGAATACATGGGGAAGCAGTAGGTTAGATGGCTAAGCTAATAATAACTTTAAATTGTATGATTCTCAAAGCAACAGGGAGATGACTCCCTAGGATACTTGGAGGTGTAGGGAGGGGGATGGTGGGGAGGGTGTAGGAAGAACTCCTAGGAGACTGGAGGGTGGGAATATGGGGGAATCATCTCAGAAGGAGATCGCTGTCCTTCACAAGATATCCATTTAACTCAGGAATTCTTCTGGAGGAAACAGCAACAGGGGAAACCCAAGCTGGGCATCCATGATATGGCATTAGCCCTGGATAACTAAGTATATATACAATGGTTCTTGAATGTTTGATAATGTTTCCCCCTCAATTGTATCTCTATATCCATCTAATAAAAAAAAAGAAAAGAAAAAGAAAAGAGAATATGTTCAACTTAATCAAATATTGCCAAACTGTTTTCAAAAGTCAATCTACAGGGGCTGGAGGGGTGGCTTGGTGGTTATGGCACTTGCCTGGCATGTGCAAGTACACAGGTTCAAACCCCAGCACCATGTGTACACAATTAAGCGTCAGAGTATAGGCGGCCAAGTGAAAAACTAAATAAAAATTGATTCTTTCTCTCTCACTGACCCTCTCTGTTTAAAAAAAGGTCAATCTATGATTAAAGATTCACCAAGTTCAAAGCAAGGTTGTTAATTAACAATATGCAAGTTTTAATTTATGTGCTCTAGAAGTACAAAGAATTTTAAAATCATTAATCTAATTATTTCAATTTTTTTAATTTAAAATATAAATTTTATAAACTGCCACTTTATTTTTAATGAACTCATGTGGCAAATACTTGTTCATTAACAGAGCGTATCCTTCATTTACATATTAAGTCTATGAATTTTATGTGAAATTGACTATGACAAGTTTTTCAGTGGATAAAATTGTTCCATGTGTCACTTTTGAAATCTTCCTGCTCAAAATGTGAAGCCACTCTAAAAATGGTGTTTACGGATTTTTAAAAATTATCTTTAAGGGGGCTGGAGTGGTGACTCTGTGGTTACTGTGCTTGCTTGGCATTCATGAGGACACAAGTTCAAAATCCAGAATCACATACACAATGAAGTGTCGGAGAAAAGAAAGTCATATGAAAAGCTTAATAAAATTGATTTTCTCTTTCTCTCTCTCTCTCTCACTATCCCTCTCTCTTTTAAAAAAATTATCTTAAAAATAATATTTCTTTAAAAATGTAGAAATAATAGAAAACTATATTTAAATAATATTATTCAATTATTACACTTCAATCAATTCATTAAATTTGTCAACAAATGAAAGGATAAGTCTATGATGTGGATTTCTCTTCTTGTATCTTATTGTTTTTATTTAAACTTTTTTGTTATAACAAGTGTCATAAATTTGAAAGTTGAAGTTATATTGCAGAAAAGACCTGCAGACAGAGTCCAAACAAGACAGCCCTTGTTGTCCCTGCCCCAGATTCTTGTACTTGATTCTCTTGTTTGAGAGGACTCCAGGAAAGACCCAGAACTTAGTAAAATAATAATAATAATAATAATAACAATAATAATGACAGAGTTTCTTAGAAGGAATAGGAAAAGGGGACACTCCCAAGGAAGCAAGTAGGACCTCTCAGAGGAAGAGGAAGGCTCACACTTTCTGCCTTCCAGATTTATTGGGGGTCCCAGGGAAGTTTCCAGAATCCTGCTCAAGTCCACTTCTTGACTTTTGAGTGACAGTAGGATGGTGTCAGACTTTGAAGATCCCACTGTACATGGTTGAGGTCCAAGTAAACTCTAAGTCACTTTATCCCATGCAGTTCTAAATGGAACCTATCCTTACAGATTTTACAGTTAGGGGAAATTATCCTTAATTACCTAAGTTCTAAAATCTGGTCTTTGTAAGAGTCCCAAAAGTTCCCACCTTCAGATAATTGGTTGTTTGCTGAATAGTGTAACATATCGTATTGACTTATGCCAGGCAAGATTGCAGGTAAATTGTTTTTCTCTTTTTATTTATTTATTTTTATTTTTTGGTACCACAGTATGAACTCAGGTACATTCAACCCGTGAGCCACATTCCCAGCCCTTTTTTATTTTTATTTTCAGACAGGGTCTGGATAAGTTGCTTAGAGCCTTGCTAAGTTGTTAAGTCTGGCTTTGAATTTGCCATCCTCCTGCCTCAGTCTCCAAAGGTACCAGGATTACAGATATGAGCCACTGTGCCTGGCTGGTAAACTGATTTTTAAAAGAATGCATGTGGGGGTCAGCAGAGTGAGCCCAATTTATAGAATTATCTGCTTAATCTTGTGTTTCCTCTACTCACTTCTCCCGAAGACTTTTTAGCACATTTTCTACCTTTATTTATTGTCTTTTAACACTAACAATAGCTGACATTGTTGAGTGCTTTTGACATGACAGCCACAGTGCTAAATAATTGCATCTGTATCAGATTGCATTTTGCCCTGAGTGTAGCTTTATCTCCCCTCCCACGTGCCCTTCTACAATACAACATTGTAATTCCCCTGTCAAATGTCAGTGTCTAATTCCCCTCAACTGAAATATGGAAATTTTTTTGGCAAGTATAGTTGGGTAGAAGTGACACTGTGTGACTTCCAAGGCTGGCTCCTATCAGTTTTTGCACTGCATGGAAATCATATGTTCCAAGAACACCAGGGTGTGAGGAACCAAGCCACAGGGAAAGAGTAGGTGCTATAGCCAGCAGTGCTGGGCCTCTGATCAGCTCAGCCAAGGTACCAAGCATGTCAGCAAACAAGCGCTGGAGGATCCTACCCTTGACTGTAGATTGTTTCCCAGACCTTGAGTCTCCTCAGTCCAAACAATGAGGAGCAAAGACATATTTCTAACTATACCCCATTAAAATTGCTGACTGCTGAATCTGTAAGCATAATAAAGATCTTATTTTAAGCACTAAATTTTAAAATATTTTGTTATGCAGTGATGATAATTTGAACACAAATGATAACTTTTTAAAGCTCTGCATTTATTTGGGTGTAGATGGATTATTAATCAAGGAGAAAAGAATGTTTCTTAATGATCTCCATTAACTGGTAAACTAAAATTGACACAAGTTAACGTCCTCCATCTACTATACATTATCACTACGATGCTTCCACTGCATTCATGAAGACATTCCTTCACTAGAATTGGGAAGGGGGTTATTTGTTTATTCAAAAATATTCACAAAAAAGTCCTGTGTCTAATTTCATATTCTACTCAGAAATCCATAATTCTTTACATTTCTATGAGAAAACAAAAGATAAGAAACACAACAGCAGAAAAGGCATTTGGGAAAGATCAACATTTTTAAACTAATTAACACCTTTACCTTTGAAGCAGTTTGTTCACAATTGATTGAGGCTACATTTGGATTAGATAATTCTTGTTCAAATTTATACTGGGAAGATAAAATCATTACGCTAAGACTATCTTTAGGATAAATCACATATTTTATTAAAAAGATTTTTTTCTATCTAGAAAAATAAGTTCGAGTATATTTTTACTCAAACCTATCTTAAATATTAAGTAAATAACATTTAATTATCATACATTGATATGCAAATTATCACTTCCAGGTACATCTTTATCTGTTCAATAGGTTAAGCAAAGTCTGCAATTGCTATCCCCAAAAGCTTTACAGTTAAATGTCATCAGGTTTATAGAGAGTTCATTGCGGAAAAGAGACTTGCTTTCGTCTACCGGATTGTAGCTTTCCCTGAGTTTGCATCACCTTAACATGAACAAACATTTTTATTGCAACAACCCTATTTCAAACCATCTATGTTCATCAGAGATATTGGTCTTAAGTTTTCTTTCCTTGGTGAGTCTTTATTTGGGTTGGTATCAGGGTGATACTGGCTTCATAGAATAAATTTGGGAATGCTCCCTCCTTTCTAGTTCGTGGAATAATAGCGCTTTAAAGGTCTGCTAGAGCTCAGCTAAGAGTCCACCTAGCCCTGGACTCACTGTTTCCTCATCAATCCTACCACTAGGATTTTTAAAGCATACATATTTGAGAAGTAAATTAAGCAATATTCTTCCTTCTTATTTAGGCTTCCCCATGAAATCCCACAGAAAACAAAAAAATAAAACCAGCCCTTATCACTGTCCTGAAGTGTCTTATGTCTGACTTCGCCTCGAATCTCTTTCCCTGTTGCTCAGTGTCCAAGGCGCACATGGCATCTTTCTGTCCCTTATGCTCTAAAGCTCATTCTATTCTTGGGGCTTTTGTTCTTGCTGGCTATTTTCTAAAAGCTGTGCCCACAAACATTCAGATCTGTAACTCCTTCTGTCTGTCACTCATTTTTCCACTAAAATGTCAGTTTCCACTTCATGTGAGTTTTCTCAAATATCAATTTAATATAGCCGTAGTCTTACTTTAAATCACGCTCTATCCTTCCCCTCTTCCTATTCTGACTTATTTCTTGCTGTTATACTTTTATTCATTTTCTATTTACTGTTTAATTCTGGAGAACATAAGCTCCGTGATAGCAAGGCCTTTGTGTGCTGTTCTCTTCCACAGCAAGAATCATTTGTTCAGTGAGTAAAGGACATGGTAATGAAGAAAATGACCAAATTCATACAAATTCCAAAAACACCTATAATGATGACATTGCCATAAGCAAGTAAATATTTTCTTTACATATAAAGAACTAAAATTTAACTGCATTTAGTCCTAAAACAACTGAGAAATTTAATGGAATTATCTTTTGTAAACAGAGAACTGATACCAATAGCTTTTTTTTTATTCCTGTATATCCAACTGTGAAGGAAAAGGTTATAGAACTAGTTAGTGAAATTGCATATATGTGTACATAAGTGTTATGGGTAGAATTTTTTTCCCTAGAAAAATATATTAAAGGCATAACACCCAGTTCCTTTGAATATGATCTTACTTGGTTAATTTCATTTTGCGGGTTAACTCAGCTAGACCACGTTGTCCAGGTATGTGATCAAATATGTGTTTCTGTGGGGCATTTTTATATGAGATTAACATTATCTCAATGAACTTTTATTAAAGAATATTATTCTTTTTATGTAAATGGGCCTCATGCAACTAGCTGAAGGCATGAATAGGACAATAAATCGAACTCCTCAGACAGCAGGGGATTCTGCCACTACATGGCATTGGACTTGAACTGTAGCATCTGCTCTTTCATGGTCTCAGGACTGCCAATCCATCTGACAGATTTTGGATTTAGCTTCTATAGTTGAATGAGCTAATTATTGTTTTATTAAGGATTTAAGTTTTTGTACAATTGTAAATGCATATAAAGTAACAATATAACATGCATTTGATCCTAAACCGTAGTTACCCGGTATTGCCCACACCCAGTCTCTTAATTCTTCCATATTACACTTCCATATTACACTTCTATAACAGATACAAATGTTTTATATATATATATATATATATATATATATATATATATAAAACACAATCATATATATGATTATGAATTTTCCATAATTAAATGATTGCAAAAGTATTATGTGACTTCTGGGAGCAGGGGTAAAGAGTATGCTACATTGTTGATTGTCTCCCTAGATCCTGCCCTCTTTTCCCTCTCTCTCCCAAGTCCCCCTTTGCCTCCCCCTCCCCTACCTACATATCTATGGTTCCACTAGATTATGTGTTGCTATACCTTTGGTGGGTCTAATACATGAGTTTGATTACCTTTCACCCAAGCCTGGGTTTAGCTCTAGCCTCCACAAATGAGTGAAAACATTCGACCCTTGACTCTTTGGGTTTGGCTAACTTTGCCCAGCATGATTTCTTCCATTGTCATCCATTTACCTTAAAAGGCCACAAACTTACTGTTTCTAATAGCTGAATAGAATTCCTTTTTGTGTGAGTGTGTGTGTGTGTGTGTGTGTGTGTGTGTGTATCACAGCTTCTGGATGCAATCATCCAGTGAAGGGTATAATTTAGCTATTATAAGTTGAGCTGCTATGAACTTTGATTTTATCTGTCACTTTAGTGTTCTGATACTAACTCCTCTGGGAGAAGAGAAGACAGCTGGGTTATATGGTGGATCCAGCCCTAATTTTTTGAGGAGTCTCCACATTGCTTTCCAGAGCAGCTATATCAGTCTGAAGTTCCACCAACAGTGAACTCCTACCTCCTATCTCCTCACAACTCCTCCAGCATTTGTTACTGTTTGTATTCTTCATCTTTGCCAGTCTCATTGAGTGAGGTGAGATCTTAATGTAGTTTTGATTTGCATTTATCTGATTACTAGTGATTTAGAACACTTTATCATGTGTTCATTGGCTTGCTCAATTTCCTCGTTGAGAAGTTTCTGTTTCGCTCTCTGGTCCATTTATTGATTGGATTGTTTATGGCTTTGATATCCAGTTTTTTTAATTCTTTGTAAATTTTAGATATTAGTCCCCTATCAGAGGAATCATAGGCCATGATTATCTCCCATTCTGTAGGTTCTCTCTTGACAATTCCGCCAATTCCTTGGCGGAGCAAAAGCTTTTTCATTAAATGTATCCCATTCATTGATTCTTGCCTTTAATTTTTTGCTTTCTTGTTGAAAAAGTCTTTGCCTACTCCCAAATGCCGGAGTGTTGCTCCTAATTTTTCTTCTAGCAGTTGTATGGTAGCTGGTGTAATTCCTAGTTCTTTGATCCATTTTGATTTGCCTTTGTGCAAGGTAAGAGATGATGATCTAATTTCAACTTTATGCAAGAGGCTGTCCAGTTTGTCCAGCATCATTTGTTGAAGAGGCTGTCTCTCCTCCATATTATATTTTGACCCCCTTTGTTAAAGATCAGATGTTTTAAAGATTTGTGGGTTTGTCTCAGTGTCTTCTATTCTATTCCATTGCTCTTCACTCCTATTTTGATACATGAGCTAATTATTTTAAATCAACAATCAATCTTTCCGTGTGTGTGCATATATATACATTTAAATATACATGCACACATATACATATACATAATATATATAAACACATATACATATTTACCCACACATAAATGAACAGTATGCATCATAACTTTATAAAATATTTCACAATCACATAAAATGGTGGTCCTATAAGATCATATTGTCCAGTGACATCATAGCCTTCTTACTTTATGTAGGTATAACTCCATGATCAACAAAATCATCTCATTTCTCAGAAAATGTTCCCATCATTAAGCAACACATGATTTTCTATAGATGGATACACACACACACACACACACACACACACACGGGTTCAGTTTCTCTGGTGAACTCTGATTAACACTTTTGTAAAAAGGGTCTTTACAGAGGTAATCAAGCTTAAAATAAAACAGATTGGATGTTGAATTGGGTGTATCATCATGCGATGACAGGTATGTTGAACCAAAAGGAAATGGAGGCAGAAATTAAAGGTATGTAGCTACCAGCCAAAGAGCTCCAAGAACTGCTGGCAACCACCAAAAGCTAGGAGAGAGGGATGGAATGATTTCTCCCTCAAGTGTCCAGTAGAATCCCCTATCAATACTATAATTTCAGACTGCAAGCCCACAGAACTGTCAATGAATAAATTTCTGTCATTTTAAGCCATCCAACTTTTGGTGGTTTGTTATAACAGCACTAGGTCACTAATGCAGTAAGTTCAAAAAATATTTCAAAACAAAGTATCATGGTCTACTCTGTAAAAGTGTCTGCAAAAAACAGTAGAACTAATTCTGGAACTGGAAAAATCAAGTCCAGGGACAACATGTGCATCTCATTAGAATCTTTATTTCATAGTTTTGGAAAGGATGATAATTTTACAAAAACAAAACCACATGGAAAATGTATTTTTATTTGCTTTGAATTTTAAATCAATTTTTACATTTTGATAGTCCAGGTGCTTTTTCCGTGTCAAACTTTCTTATGTCTTTTAGCATAATCTTTTATTTGCTTTTAGAGAACTCCTACTCACAAAAATCGTTCACCACCACTCATCACTCAGCATTAAAGGAACAGTGTTTTTAAGGATATAGATGAGAAATTCCAAATAATACAAGTGAATTTTCATTAGGAACATGATTAAACAAAGTGAGATAATAAGACAATTATTATACTTGCAATTGAGATAATAAGACAATTATTACACTTGCAAAATTAGTTCCTTAGATAGTGTTGGGAACATGAGGCTCAGCTGGCTTGTAGAAGAATTGGTGGTAAACAACTCTAAGGGGTCCAGCTGTCTTGTAATTAGCAAATTGCCTGACCACATGACTAAGCTTTTCGGCCATTCATTTGTTACAATTGGAGAAAGGTGTTTGCATTGTACCCTATTGGTTGCTCTAATGGATAAATAGAGTAGCAGCTAGTCAGGTAAGGGAAGCAGCCAAAGAGAAAGCACAGAACCAGAGGAGAAGAAGCCAAAAGAGAAGAAGCAGCAGTCAGAAGAAGCCGCAGCAGCAGCAGCAGCAGCAGCAGCAGCAGCAGCAGCAGCAGAGACATCAGAGAGATCAGCAGCGGTAGAAGATGCAGGTCCCGTGTTCCAGCCGCGGGCGTTCGCCCCCTGGTTCCCGGCTCCCCAACCCTTCCTAACTCAGCCCCTTGGAGGATGGCCCCAGGCCTGCTGGGTCATTCTGCCCATTCCTCGCTCTGGGGTGCAGCGGGGAGCGACTCCTCACACCATCCCCGCCCTAACTCGGCCCCTCGGAGGACGGCTCACTAGGTCGTTCTGCCCGCTCCTCGCACAGGAACGCTGCGGGGAGCGACTCCTCTTCCCAGCCCTGTCCTGCCGGAGCCTGGTTCCCAGTGTCCTGTTGGCCCCCCAGGGAACGGCTAAGGTCCCCTGAGGCTGTTCCACCCGCTTCCCACTCCAGAACCCAGGGGGGAGCGACAGATAGTATGCCAATGAGTCCTGAAATGTCAAAATATAGCTTGGGTTTTTCTATTGCTGGTAGAACATTCTCTCATCTTGACTGTATATAGTTTTTTAAGACTCAAGAAGCTTACTGAATTAGTTTCCTAATGAATGTTGTAAGATATGACTAAAATTTTGATTGCTTAAAAGAGCAGCAATTTATTATTTCACTCCTGCACTCTCTTTGTAGGATACAGAAGAGAAACCATGCCTTGCCTTTTTGAACTTCTGGTGACTTATCCTATGCCAGTCTCTGCCTTTGAGATTACACTGCTTTCTCCCCTTCTGTAAGGACTGCACTCATAGTATTTGGGATCTATTTGAATCTATTGGGACAATCTAGGATCTTCTTACACCATCATTTCAAAATCCTTAATTTAATCACAGTTGCGATGACCCTTCCCCAATCACCTATTTCAACTATCAGAACAGGGACATATGGGAACAGGGTCACCATTCAACCTACCAGATTTAGATTGAGTCTTACTCATGAATTACTCTTTAAATTGTTATTCAGACCTGATAATGCTTTATTTGTCTTTCAGATGTTTCTTTTTTTAAAAAGACAGAGAGGGACAGTGAGAGAGAAAGAGAAAATCAATCTTATTCAATTTTTCATGTGACTTTTAATACTCTGACACTCCACTGTATACGTGGTGCTGGGGTTCGAACCCACATCCTCATGCATGTCAGGCAAGAGCTGTAACCACTGAGCCACAGCTCCAGCCCCCAGATGTTACTTCTTAAATGAAAACATTTTTTTTCAAAAGCATCTTTTGAAGTATACTCAATTAGCAACAATTCTTTTAATTTTTCAACTCTAGTTAGAAAAAAGGAAGACATAGCTGTTACTTTTCAAAAAAAATAGTTAAGGATTGAAAAACAAAATAAAATAAGTAAACCATCACTGCAATTACAATCTGAATGTTATTTTATAAAGAAAATCTATTATCAACTTAAAGGGAACTCTCAAACTATAAAAATCTACATAAAAACATATAGATGAAATGATTCATACTCCTCCATTTAGACTAACAATTTTTTCCATTTTTAAATATTAAATCATTTTATTTTATAGTTAGAGCATACCAATTTTCTTTCTCTGCTTCAAAAAGTGTTGAATGCTACTGGATTCAATCCTGCCTTATCCATACTCCTTATCTCTCTTAATGACATCCTGATCTTTTAAAACCTTAAATCAGCCATTCCTTTCTCTTTTCACCTACTCCACATTCAGTCACTTGTAGACTCTGACAGATGTGACCTTCTAAAAATCTTTGGGCTTTCTGGACTTCCACTGAAGAGAAGTTCCCATGTCTTGGCATTACCCCTGGATAACAAAGTATATATACATTGATTGCTATTGTTTTGATAATGTTTCCCCCTCAACTGTATCTCTATATACTTCTAATAAAAAAATAAAATAAAAATCTTTGGAATTCATTTTTTAAATTTATCTGTCTAAATTTCCCTCATTGCTTTGGTAAAAACACTCATTACCTCTTCTTGGATCAATTTTAAATGATAACATGAAATTGTTGGGTCCTTTAATGTCCCATGACTTCCTACACATTGTCTTTAATTCCTGGCCCTTTTCCAAAATACAGAATTACTCGATGCATTCCCCCAATTAGAAAACTCCTAGAGTTTCACATTCATAGGCTGAACTCCAAATTACTTTTTCTGACTTATGAATTTATCTATTCTCACTTCCAGTAACTTCCAGTTTTCTCTACACTCCAGCTAAACAGATGCTCACACTATTCCTCATGAATTTTAGACTACCATGTTTATAGATTTTTTACTTGAAATTTACAATATTATCTAACAATTCTTCCTAATTGTTTAATGGAAAATATCTGTTTTTCAGTAAACAGTTCAAATATCTCTCATTCTATGACATTTGTCTCCATTAATTCTTATTAATATTGTTGATATTTTTACATACAAAAATTAGGGGCAGTACTCACACATTCTCATCTGAATAATCTCGTGTTAAAATATTGAGTAGTTTCAGACTGGTTTTATTATTATATAATCAGAGTCAAGAATCCTCAAGCATCTTCCCAATGATCACAGCTGCCAAGGTCCTTGCCTGGAACACCCTGTCTGAAAAAGAAATACTTATTTCTACAGAGAGACCTCAGAAATTTGTCCTAATGCTATAATTAACATTAATTCTGATTTGCCAACAACTGTATGTTGTTTTGCTTTTGAGAATTTTGAATATTACTTCTAAGAAGAAAATCTGTTAGTTTATACTCTCTCTCATATTTTTATAATGTAGAGTATCTCCCATGAGTAGAAACTTTTTAATTATTCTAGAAACTCATGGAATAGTCAGATGCCCTCAAAAGACCTATAGTTATCAGGCAACAAAATGTATTTATGTAAATAAATTAATGTAAGATATCATATCATATAACTCAGCTATGCGTAGTACAAAGAAGAATTTGATACAAAAGAGGAGTAGAAATAGAAAGGAATAGAAACTTAAAAATGCACGTGATTTTAGTAAAGGTAGAAAGGCATAACAGACAGGCAATTTCAGATGGACTGAATATTTTGTGCAAGCAATGAAGAGAGGTAATAGAGTGTGCATGATAATGGCAAAGTCAATTCAACTGGAACATTTGGTGTCTATAACTTAATGGAGAAAATTAAGTCAATAAGGTTACAATGGCAAGCTAAAAAAATAAATGGAATTTTAAGGAGCTGGCATTTATTTATCAGACAGATATTTATTACATTATTATTTCAAATGGTTGGGAAAATAAGAATTATTCATTGCCTCCTAATAAAATTAACAAATGCACCAATAAAAGAAAGAAATGGAGAAAATAAGAGCAATGATTAAAATAGTTATGATACATTCATGCTGTGACTTGAAAAAAATGGGGTATGTGTTGATGAGTAAAAAAGCCATCAAGACATACTAAACTATAAGAGCAAGGCATAGAGTCATTCTCCAAAGCTCTGTTTCTGTCTCTTTTTTTATCCACAAACAATATCCCTAACTTATTTGAGGAATTTTGAAAGCTAATAAAAAGAAAAACATATTCATCATCCAAAGGTATTTTATAAATTTCCTAATCAAAAAATAATGGAGAGTCATTGAAGATATTTAAGAATAGGAATCACAGAATAGGATCTGCTTTTTTATAGAAAACCTTTTTTTTATTTTTAGGAGACTGAAGATGTCTCAAAATTTGAGAAATGTTTATTTTTTATTAGAGTATAATTTTTAGTTATAATTTTTATCAAGAAAGTTTGAGTTTTTTTACATTGATGTTGATTTTAGAGGCAAGAAACAGAATTTGTAAAGTAAAAGTGCATGTTTCTCAATTACTCAATATTTTAGTGGCTTCTCTTAAATTTTCCTGTCTAAACATAAACACACAAAAATTATTCTGCTTCTAACATCATTTGCTTTCCAGAGGAAGAGCTTTTCAAAACCTAATTACAAAGAATGTCTTAAACCTACAGTTCTCAAACAAGGCATCTCTGCAAGAAACAATTAAACATAAAAATACTCTTCTGTGGAATTTATTTCATGATTTGGCATGTTTCTTCAATGCATGCATGTGGACTGTTTAAAAGAACATGGCGGGGCTAGAGTGGTGGCTCAATGGTTACTGCACTAGCCCAGCATGCGCAAGTATGCTTACTCATACACAATGAAGTCTCAAAGCAACAAAGGCCACATGAAAAGCTAAATAAAAATTATTTCTCTTTCTCTCTCTCTCTCTCTCTTACTGTCCCTTTCTCTCAAAAGAAAGAAAGAAAGAATGAACGAATGAACAAGGGACATCACAAAAAAAGATTTAGGAGTTATAAGTCTGAAAGAAGAAAGATTATAATAAGTTTCATTCCCTCTTGTTCCCAGTAATACTTAATGGATCAAAACAAGCAAAAGGTACCTTTTGATGTCAATTTCAACACAGAATCAGTTGGTGCATTTCATTGTCTTATTCAAGAATATCTTCAAAATTATTTTCCCCCTTTCCCTCACAGTCCTTACCAGGCTTTTCCCTGTTAAAGATAAACAGGAACTACTGCTGAGTAATATCTAGCAGTCTGCAGATGAAAAGAATACTTCAAAGCATACCAGGTTGGTGCACTGAAACTCTTTTTTTATGAAAGCATTTAATTTTCTAACTTTGAGTTTAAAGAGAAGAGTAACGAAACTTAAATTTAGTAGGACTACTAGAAGACCTGAAATTTACTTTTTATCACTTAAAAGAAAGACTGTTCATTTTTCTTCTGTGGTCATATAAGAAACAAAAATAGATGATGAGAAAGATTTGTCAATATATTCTAAAACCAGAAGATTGTTAAGATTTTCTTTACATAATTTTATATGATCTCAAACAAATAAGATTTGAGTGATTCAAAAGTTGAAAAAAAACTTGCCTTTGTGTTAAAAGAATGAAATGCATATCAAATTATATCTATATATTTTTATAAAATACAGATATATTTATATACATATATTCATTTATTGAACTCTAGAAACTACTATTGATTTATGTAAACTATCTCTTTAGAAACTCAGTTTATACATTTACATTATAAAATTATTTCCATACAATCTACAACTCACAAATTCTGTTTCTTTAAAGAGAGACAGTGAAAGAGAGAATCAATTTTATTTTTCATGTGTCCTTCATTGCTCTGACACTGTTGTGTACGTGTGCTGGGATTTGAACTAGTGTACTTGCACATGCCAGGCAAGTGCCAAAACCGCTGAGCCACCGCTCCAGCCCCACAAATTCTTAATAATTGTAAAATATGTAACTCTCCTTCAGTAGATGTTATAATAAAAGTAGTTCATATGAAAGAAGATCACTTATTTTTAGATGATATCACATGGCATGACATTTATAAAAATATTTCATCAGATTTAAAGTCTTTATCCCCAAAAAATTTTCAAGGAAATGCATTAAAATGTAGAGGTAAAAAGCATTTTGGGGAAAGTTTCATTTGATTTGGTTTGTTTCTTTATTGGTTACATACTAGTAAATAACAGGTGTTGCATATACAGACATTTACCTCCCTGGATATTCATGATATGGCTGGCTGATTGGCTAATAGTAAATTGGGTAATGAAAGCTGGATCTAACAATGATCAATCACCACATCAAATAACTATGTAAGAGGTAAATTCATAAGGAAAATCAGAAAAGTAAAAAAAATTTTTGAAGATTATGGAATTTACAAAGGTTTTCTATTCAGAGAAACATTTTACTGAATAGTCTTTCGTTCAAGTTGCAAAGGGAATAGATGACATGATTTATTTGGACCTTAATAACAGATATATACAGTGTGCATGTGTGCGCGTGTGTGTATTATAGTCAAGAAGTAGTATTAACATAAAAATTTCTTATATTTATGAAGAGTTGTAGGAATTAAGTACAAATCAACATTAAAAACGTTATGTTTTATGTTACTTTACTTTTGGCTTTTCCTTCAAAGAAAAGTCTTTAAAATAGGAATAATTATGGTTTTCTACATTAGAGAAACTATTTCTAGAAATTAAATTTTTTAAAAAATTGAAGAGCACAATAAGTCCTTTGAAGGGTCACTGCAACTTTGCTCTGATTGTTATTCACAATTTCTGAATTGCAGAGGAAATGAGAATGGCTGAGGCAAATTTAGCAGTTTAGCAGTTAGAACCAAGTAGCTTTGTCATCAAAATGAGGAACATACTGGTAGTGTTACACATGATTAACAAAACGCCTTCTTCTCAGCAAGATTTGCCCTTTCTAACTGAACTGGAAATTGTACGAAGCACATAAAAATGCCCTATCTGTCCAGTTAGAATTTCAATCTAAATAGAAATAACTTTTATCTGTGATCAGCTAGGCCTTTAGAAGTATCTTAATTTCCCATTCATAGGGATATGTTATCTCATTTCTCAGAACCTCACAAAGTATGCAATAGGGAAATGAATATTCACCTGCATAAATCATTTTAAATTTCGAGAATAACTTATAAGCATTCTCTCTGTTACTGCCTGGCTTGAAGAGCTGAGGCTTTTATTTATTCATGTGTTCATGCCAGTACAATGCTCATAATTAAAAGATGCATCATTTGTATTGAATGATCAGTTGGATAAATGGGGAAAGGTCTAATACTGTATTTAAGTTACACATTTTAGTAGAGTTCAAACTAAGAATCAAGCCTATCATTGTGGAAAATTACAGAGGCTTTATCAAACATCAAATAGATGCCTGTTCGGTGACTTGAACAATTATAATTCAACACAACTAAGGACAAAATCTTAATAGGATGTGTATCTTATTAATAGTAGCCCCAGGTGATTTTGAGGTCAAGATTAAGGTTATCAAACTAAATATTTATACAAAAGGGCTATAATATACTATTCATCATCTTAATCAAGAATAGCTATCAGATATAATCATTAAAATTAAGTATGTTAATCTTATCAGCTTTTGACATTGTTTAGTATGCATGATTGTGTCCGAGTTAAATTTAAAATACCCTAAATTTTTGATAATTAAGAAAAAATGTGGGCCTTTAAGCAGAATACTATATTACATTTTCTAGAAAGTTTAAATGTTAAGCACTGGCAATCGTCCTGTCTACTGAGTTGGAACCTCACCTAGTGAAGGGGTGAGCATTGAAAATCAAAAAACTGTGTTGCCCGATACTCTACAAAAGATTATGTACAGAAGCAGGTTGGGATGCCCATGTTTCTTTCTTACACGTATATCAGTATGCTTCTATGTTGCAGACAGTATACTCATGTGAGCAGTCATTGTCAAGATCACTTTTGAGAATCATTTGGTTTCAGAGGGAGGTAAGTTCAGTGAGATGGTGGAGGAAAGGTCTTGTATAACACACTCTTCCTAAAAAGTCACCAACAAGTGAACTCAGAAATACTACCGGTTCATATTTTTTATCTCAAATTTAAAGCAGAAGGAATATTGGATCTGAAGGGAAAAGCTATTTTTGTATGAATAAGGACTGCTATTTAGAATCCAGTGTTAAAAAAAAAACTTTTATTAAATTATATTGTATCTAGTGAGACTTAATAGAATACATGAAAAAAGCTTCAATCGTGTTCAGAATGCTAAGGAATTCTACTTTTATGTTAAAATGGCACTAAGAATTTTTTATTTCTACAGAAGATATATGATTTTCACTAAACTGTTTGATTTAGATTGTTAATTTTTTAATATATTCACAAATATAAAATAAAAATAATAAAGAATTTATAATTTTTAGAAGTCTTCAACTTTCCCAATCTATAGTCCTGCAATCTCATGGGAAGCATTCTAATTATTTTAACTCTTTCTGATTTATATATAATGATTCTATCTGTATCTCTAAATTATATACTTTTTTAATTTTATTGATTTCTTAATTGTTTAATATATTGGCAACTTCCTCCTATAGATAAGTATTTATTTCACACTGTATAATATAACAATTTTATTTAGGTGATATACTTTTACCTTTATATATTTTCCATCTAGTCAACATGTTGTAGGTAAGGTCTTTTTCTGTAAAATAAGAAAAAAGTTTTTCCCTTTTGTCACTTCTTCCACCTCCAAATATTTTGCTCTACATTGTGAAAAGTGAAGCTATTTGATTTTATCAATGGATTGAATTTATAAGTTGAACATCAGTAAGCATTTTTTACATTGTATGATTTAATATTGTTTACCAATTGGTAAACTGACATGTTTTTCCTGTAACTACTTATTGCCTCTTTATTTCTTCCACAATTTACATTTACTTTCTTCAAGTTTTTTAATCATTTCACTTGTATTACGAAGTCTACCTTTCCCTGGGTACTTGTCTCTTAGATATTTCTTTATAGAATCAGAGTTGAAAGTATGTACCTTCATAATTCTGAAGACACATCCTGCTGTATCTTGGGTTCCAGAGACGCCAATCAAAGGTCTTATTTTTGTTCTTAAGGAGACTTTTTATTTACTTATTTATTTTGGAGTGGAGGGCCTAAAAGTTTTAATATGTGAAATATTGAGCATTGGCTGTTGCCCTGGTTTGTTTATTGAATTGCATCCTAGAAAAGAAAAAAAAAAAACAAAAAACAAAAAACAGAAAACCCGGTATAGTTAGTGTCCACCTGTAGTCCCAGCTATTTGGGAGGCTGAGGCAGAAGAATCCCTTAAGTCCAGGAGTTAGAGGCCAGCCTGGGCACCATAAAGAGACTCCTCTCAGAAAGAAAGAGATAAAATTGAAATTGTAAAGAGAAAAGCCTGACCTCCACAGGCTGAGGAGCGAACAGTGTCTCTTAGCTGCTCGTGCAGAGGAGTCTAGTGGAAAGGTCTGCCCTGCGGGAGTACAGAGCAGGCTTTTCGGTGCAGACTTTTCCGTATGGGCGCCAGGACAGAGCCAGCCTGTTGGCGGAACCAGGAAGAGGTAGCATGGATCAGGCCCAATCCCCACTTTGATCCACTAGACTCCTAACAGCTCCTGGGTCCCTGGCTTAAGAGGGTCAGGAGTTTGGTCAGGCAGAAAATATTCTGCCCAAGAGTGCATCTCAGGTGACACTTAAATCTCACAGGAAGTGGGAAAGGGCAGTGTCTTCTACCCCTCTGAAGAAGAAAAATTTTGCAAGACCTTCAAGGAAAACCCACAGCCACTGGAGATTACTTCAATCCCTCCAACAAGCTCAACTGGGAAGAGTCTCCAGCTAGATGTCAACTATTAATGTACTCCCCAACGGTACACACTGACATAGGCAGCAAAAACTCAGAACCTTCCCAACTCTGTTTCTTTTTTTTTTCTTTCATTTGTTTTTTTTTTCTTTGTGGTTGTTGCTCTTGTTGTTGTCTCTTATTTTTAACTTTTTAAATTTTTTTATTCTTTTTATCTCTATTATTACTGAAATTGTCATTCTTGGATGTATATATTTCTTTGTTCGTTTGTATGTATAGGTGGTTGGTTTCTACTGTCACCTTGTCTTCTTGAGCTCGACTGCTGTCTCCATAGCATTGGAGTCCAACTGGGGAAATTTTTCATGATAGCAAACTAGCCCTCAATCTCCTTGGGTCAAAGAGAACCACGCCTCATACTAACCTCTTCTTCCATGTACTCTGTCAATTCCTAAAATATATGCTGTACTCTATCATCCTCAAGTCTTTATGCCAATAGCAACCCATTTCTATCTTTTCCTTATTCTTAATTGAATAGCCTACACCATACTAATACCTTGTAGCTCCTTATTCTAAGTCATGAGTTTCACACTACCTCCCTACCCCACTTCCGTGGCTTTCTAGACATTACTTCCCCCCATCTACAGAGGCCCTGCTAACTGAAGAGAAGATCATTCTTGAAAACAGGTATTTTCTGGGTATCTCAATATATTGTGAGAGCTCTCATGGAAGAAAACTGTTCCTATAGGTATTAATCACCATTATAACTGCTTTAGTTGAAACTGTCTGGTGTATGCACCTAAAAGCTCATAATTCTTCCCTGATTGGACTGGGAACTATTGATCTGTGCTATCCAAATAGCACCTCATCCCACAGAAGCAAAGACATAAGAAGCTCCAATAACTCCTCCAATAGTAATATTCACTGTCTGTCTTCAAGCCACAGAGCCTGTATCTGAAAATGAGGAAAAGGGGAAATAACTCCCCTCCTCAACCTCACAGACCTCCATCTAAGGAGTCCATGGTTGGGGTCCTAGATGAAAACCAAGAAAAATGTATCATCATTATGATTATTAATTCAATCAAAGAGTTGAAAGAAGAAATAAGGAAGGATATCAGAGACCAAACTCAAGTGATGAGAGAAAACTTATATAAAGAAATAAGGGAAAAATTCCATGAGATGAAATACCATATATATAAAGCATTAGACACCCTGAAAAGAAATGTAGCAGAGCTCTCAGAATTGAAAAATACTGTCAACCAAATCAAATGTTCATTGGAAGACACTAATACCAGAGTAAACTCAATAGAAAATAGAACCTCAGCTCTTGAAGAACATACAGCAGATAATGAAGACAGGTTGAGAAATGTCAAGTTCAAGGAGGGCAGACAAGAAAAGAAACTTCTTGTACATGACCAGAACTTCCATGTAATGTTTGATGAGATAAGAAGAAATAACCTGAGAGAAGTATTTGGGCTTGAAGAAAACATCAAACAACAAAAAGGGGGCATTAAGAACATTCTAAGTGAAATTGCCAGGGAGAATTTCCCTCATATCAGAATTGACCCAGAATACCAAATCCAAGACACCGATAGGACACAAAAAAGGCCTAACCAAATGAGAAATTCACTGAGATATATCATATATAAAATAAATAATAAAGAGAAATTAAAGAGAGAATTCTAAAAGCACCTAAGGAAAAGCCCCAAATCACATTCAGAGGCAGACCAATTAGAATCACTATGGACTTTTCAGATAAGACAAAGAAGGCCAGAAGAGCTTGGAACAATATTTTTCAAACCTTAAAAGAAAACATTTTTTAGCCAAAGATAATATACCCTGAAAAACTCAGCTTTAAATGTGACTGAGAAATTAAATACTTCAATGATAAATTCAAGCTAGCAGGATACATGAACACAAACCCTGCATTACAGAATATTCTCAAGGACATTCTTCATTCAGAAGAACATGCTGATATTTTCCTAAATCCTTAAACATTAGAGTGCCTATAACCACAATACACACCAAAAGAGACCCAAGATGTCACAAAACACAGCAATAGTCACAAAGTTTGAGACTCAGATTCCCATATCTATTCTAACTCTAAATGTGAATGGTCTCAATGCCCCAATTAAAAGACACAGATTGGCTTACTGGATCAAAAAACAAAAACCAACAATATGTTATCTACAGGAGACACACCTCACACTCAAAAATAGACACGGACTGAACGTGAAAGGTTGGCAAAATGTCTACTGGTCCTATGGTCCAAAAAAGCAAGCTCGTGTGGCAATCCAAATATTTGATAAAGTTAATGTCAATCAAAGACTAGTCAGAAAGGACAAAGATAGACACTACATCATACTAAAAGGGACAATTCATCAAGAAGACATAATGATAATTAACATTTATGCCCCCAACTACAACCCTCCCAAATATATGGAAAAAATACTCAAGGACATTAAACCCCTCATTGATCTCAACACAGTAACACTGGGGACTTCAATACACCATTATCAACTTTAGACAGATCATCAAAATGAAAAATCAACAAAGATATCTCCAATCTGAACAACTTTATTAATCAATTGGGCTTAACAGACATCTAAAGAATTTTCCATCCTAAATCAGCTTAATTTACCTTCTTCTAAGCAGCTCACAGTTCCTTCTCTAAAACAAACCACATCCTATTCACAGAAGTAACCTTAACAAATACAAAAAGGTTAATATACTCTCATGTATCCTGTCAGACCACACTGCTATGATCTTAGTAATCAATAATAAGAAAAACAATAGAAACTACTAAAATACCTGGAAATTGAATAATATCCTGTTGGGAACATGAGGCTCAGCTGGCTTGTAAAAGAATTGGTGGTAAACAACTCTAAGGGGTCCAGCTGTCTTGTAATTAGCAAATTGCCTGACTACATGACTAAGCTATTCGGTCACTCATTTGTTACAATTGGAGAAATGTGTTTGCATTGTGCCCCTATTGGCTGTTGTAATGGATAAATAGAGTAGCAGCTAGTCAGGTAAGAAAGCAGCCAAAGAAGAAGTAGCCGAAGGAGAAGCAGTAGCAAGAGAAAAGCAAGCAAGCAGCCGTGTCCTGAAGGAGGAAAGCAGAGAAGACGCATAGAACTGGAGAGATCAGCAGCGGTGGAAGATTCAGGTCCCATGTTCCAGCCGCCGGCGTTTGCCCCCTTGTTCCCGGCTCCCCAACCCTTCCTAACTCAGCCCCTCGGAGGACGGCCCAGGTTGGGTCATTCTGCCCGTTCCTCGCTCTGGAGTGCAGCAGGGAGCGACTCCTTTCCCCATCCCCGCCCTAACTCGGCCCCTCGGAGGATGGCCCAGGCCCAGGCTCGCTAGGTCGTTCTGCCTGCTCCTTGCACAGGAACGCTGCGGGGAGTGACTCCTTGCCCCTGGTCCCCAGCCCTGTCCTGTCGGCGCCCGGTTCCCAGTGTCCTGCTGGCCCCTGGGGAACGGCTAAGGTCCGCCGAGGCCGTTCCGCCCGCTCCCCGCTCCAGAACCCTGCGGGGAGCGACATATCCTCTTAAATAAAGAATGGATAAAAGAAGAAATTTTCCCAAAAGAGTTAGAATTGGCATATTATAGAGATACAGCTTCATCAATGTTTATAGCAGCTTAATTTACTATAGCTAAATTATGGAACCAACCCTGATGCCCCTCACTCGACGAATGGATTCAAAAACTTTGGTACATATATACAATAGAATTTTACTTGGCTATTAGAGAAAATGATATTATGGCATTCTCAGCCAAATGGATGGAGATGGAAAAAATTATGCTAAGTGAAATATCCCAAACTCAGAGACTCAAGGGCCAAATGTTTTCTCTTATTTGTGGAAGCTAGAATATAATTAGAAATAGTATGATAGATGGCTAAGCTAATAATAACCTGAACATATATGAATTTTTACAGGAACAGGGGAAACCTTCCCTAGGATGCTGGGAGATGTAGGGAGGGGGACAGGGAGGTGGAGAGGGAATAGGAAAGATATCAAGGAAACCAGAAAGAGGGAATATGGGGGAATCAATTCAGATGGAAACCTTCAACTTCCATGAGAAGTCCATTTAACACAAGCGTTTAATAGGGGGAAACACGGAACCATGGGAAACCTAAGGAGGGAAACCATGGAATGGCAATCAGCCTTGGCTTGTCCTGCCATTATGCTTTTGTTATTGTTTGTTTGATAATGATTTCCTCCTAATTGTAAGTCCATATTTAATGAATTAAAAAAAAGTGAAAAGCCTGAATTGAACTGGCTTTTTTGAGCACAATAAAATTAAAAATTTATCATGGAGCTGTGTCTTTTTCAAGACACTTCACAAAATGCTTATTGTGCCCTTTTAATTGGAAGCTATTTATATCCCTTGGGGAGGCTTGACTTGAGTTATTACTTTGCTAATTCCTCACTCTGCTTTCTGCAGAACCCCTATTAGTTTTGATTAGTCTGAGGTCTTATATGACACTTACTTTTTTTTAATTCCCTTTTCTTTTTTTCTTTAGTGTATAGTTCCAAAGGTTTCTCAGTACCTTTTTGTTGTTACAACTCTCACAATACTATTTTTCAAAATAATGTCCAAAGATTATCTCTATTATGATCATTTTGAGTTCTTTGATATGAAGATTCCTGGACCCTATGCTAGATAGACATCATGAATAAAAGCTCTTACTGGTGGCATCTAAGAAACTTCCATTTAAATCTCTATGAATATTACTGTGGTGTGGTCACATAGGCAAGATACTAACTACTCTGAGACTCAGTTTCCTAAGTAATGAAATGAGTTAATTATAGTTCTTATTCTACATGGTTGTTGTAAACATTAAAATAGTTAATATTTATAAGAGACTTAGGACACTACCTGGTACAGAAAATCATGACTTATGTGTTAAATTTGTTGCACTATATTGTGAATACCTAAAATCATATATGTAAATATATAAATGGATATTTCATTGGATTTTCTTTTGTTAGCAATTGTCTACATTCAATCACACACACAGAGATTGACTAATATAGAAAAACAAAAGTCTCTTCTTTTGATTATTTTGTGCATATGGCAAAGCCTCATTAAAGTGCATTTAAACATTTCTTTTCCGAAACTTTAACTCAGTGCTGAAGAAGCACATGCAGTTTTTAATTTTCCATATTCCACATATAAGAAGCCTGGAGCCACTAACAGTGAGTTTACTATCCCACACCTCTCCAGCTCCATCACTGTGTCACTTGTTCACTTAGCCACCCAGGTCAACTGAACTACCTGCAAACCTTACACGTATCCCGTTCTTGAGCTTCTTCAGCATTGCCTAAAATGACCCTCCCACAATAAAAACCCCAATAATTGTCATTCACTCTTTAAATTCAGTTCAGTCCCACCTCTTTGAGAAGATTGTCTTCTATTCCCCATTTTCATTGCTCCTCTATCATTGTTTCTGTCTCCCGTTTTAATGGCTGTTATGTGGAAACCCTCCTATTATTTACATGTTGACCTTTCTCTCTTGTTAGTGAATCCCTAGGAGTAAGAATGCAACCTGGCACTTGTTTTATCAATATGTATTGAATTTGTAACAATAAATAACATGAAATAACATGTTTGCTAAAAACTAGCATTTTCTTTTCCTAAATATTTTAACATCAGAATTTAAGTTAAGTAAAAATAAAATTCCAAGGTTACTCCTACAAAAGCACACAGATGATGTCTAAAAAAGGAATCTGGTGCATTTGACGAGAAGGGTGAGAAAGAAGGTGGTGGAAAGTCAGGGAAACAAAGTAGTATATATCATCCTAAAACGTCAACAGATCTCCACTGTATTCTGCTTTTCACAACCAGAAACATAACAATCTACTCAACTGCATTGATTTAAAAATGTAAGTTATTCAAAACTGAAGTTGTTTAATTGTTCTGTTAAGGCATGATAAACCAAATAATATGAAACCTTGAATAATAGATACTAAACAAACTTCTCTCTTGGTGTGTGCATTTCTGTTGTGTTAATTAGACAGTTTATGTTTTATCAGAAAGCATGTTATGTCTTACAAATAGCACCTCATCAACCATGTCTTTGATCTGCCATTCATCCATCATTTTTTGGTGACTGCACAATATCTACAAATGGTAATTGAATGCAGTAATTTATTTTTAATATATTTCAGCTAGTTTGGCTAGAATTTTAAAACAGATAATAACAACATTGAATCATACAACAATATAATTTTTCCTCTGTATTAGATTCAAAATGGGTGGCTGCCTTTTGTGAAATAGAAAAATAGCAAAACAGAATTTTCTGAGACTTAAACATACTAGAAAAAGACATTTTATAAGTCATTACATTTTGAGTGCTAAATCTATCATCTAATTATATATATATATAATGCAGAAGTATATATGTATATATCTTGTTATTTCATCCTTTTAAGTAAAGTATCACGTTGACTTATCTTCCAAGTAATCAAAATATTAAGTAGCATTAATTTTCTAGAAAACTCAAATTAGAAAATTTTAATTCTTGTAGGCCTTTTATTTTAGTCATTTTCTTGTCTTTCTAATATATAATAGCTAGTGCTAATAAGAAGAAAAGGGAGAAAAATAAAGAAAAAATATTAGGTTAATCTATTAACTGTGTTTGTAAGAGGGGTCAAATTGTGACTATTCATGGGATCATTTTTGTGTAGCATTAATAAAAATGAAATATTTTAAATCCAAAGTATATGTAATGACCAACTAGGCAAAATATGAAGGCATTCTAAGATTTTAAAATAATATAGTGACCCTGAGTTCGGTCCTCAGCCCTAAAAAAAAATAATAATAATAATTAATAATAATAATAATAATAATAATATAGTGAGACAAACAATTAGAGTAATATAGACTAAGAAGTTCATCAGATATCATCCTGAATATCTCCCTCTTAATCGGATTCCATTTTTTGATCAGTACATTTTTATCTTTAGTCAAGACTTTTGTGTGCTTATAAAGAACACATGTTTTATGGTTTAGATATGAGTTGTCTTTCAAAAGTTTGTGTGAGAGGCAATGCAAAAAATTTCAGAGGTGAAATGATTGGGTTATGAGAGACTTAACCCAATCAGTGGATTAATCCACTGATATGGATTAATAGCAGTAACCATAGCTAGGTAGGGTGTGGCTAGAAGAGATTATATCACTGAAGGTGTGACTTTGGGACTTATATATTGTCACTGGTGAGGGGAGCTCTCTCTCTCCCATTCTGTCTCTCTGCTTCCTGGTGGTCCTGTCCTGAGCTGCTTTCTTCTGCCACACTTCTGCCATGATGTTTTACCTCACCTGGAGCCCAGAGCTATGGAGTCAGCCATCTGTCTGTAGACTGAGTTCTCTGAAATCATGAACTAAGTTTTTCCTCCTCTAATTGTTCTTGTCAGGTCTTTTAGTCACAGTAGCAAAAAAGCTGACTAAAACATATTGAATGTCAAAGAGGCACTTCAAATAACAAAAACACATCCAAAACCATTATCCTCCTTCTCCTTCTGTGTCCTTTTCTCAGTAAATAGCTGTTCCATAAGTGCCATGCTGAACACGTCCCTCCTAACAAACATCACATCTTATCCAGTCTACTTCCTAAACAATTTCTCATCTCTTTTTACTTCTCTCTTTTCTATTACTAACCTTCATCCAAACCTAACACTTAGTACTTTAGTAACATTCTAATTGTTTTCTAGGAGTTATACATTCAATGCAGAAGCCAGAATAAAACTTTTTGAAGGTCAAATTCAGTTCAATCAATTTACTTCCTCTAAATATAATTCAGTGAATTTCTGTTGTTCTTAATACGGTGTCTGAAATCTTATCAGAACTCAAAGGATACTCAATGTGTACTAATCACACTAATCATTTTATTCTATCCATGCCTTTTTTCTGTCTCTTGAATAGCTCAAGTTTCATGGTCTCATGAAAGAGTGACTTTTCCTCCTTTTCACCTACATAAACTCTATTCCATTTTAAAGTTCATTTTCCACATGACTCTTCAAAAGGAACTTCCCTAAATATCCCAAATTGAGTTAGCCCTTTATTTTATTTCCCCTTTTTTTAATATTATCTCTCCCACTGGAGTAAAGCTAGAGAAAATATGTCAATCAGCAATAAACACAAGCTTGGTATTAAGCAGTGGTGGTTTATTCAGGTTATACTTCTTCTGCTCTAGTCTGTGAATTCACTAATCAGGATTTCAAACAGTTGGCTGACTTGAGAATTTATTTTATCCTGTAACCATTGGCACATGGACAATTCCTAATTTTCCTTAACTACAGACCCATATGTTCAGCCGGCTGTTTCCTAGATATCTCTAATTGAATGTTTCCAGTGGATTCAGAATCAACATATTTAAAACAAATATAGATATTAAAATTGGTAAGAGGAGCAACCTTTCTGGGCCTCATACTTTGGGGTCTCCCACATATAAAAGCACACCAAAAATAAATTTATTAAGAACATATAAGTACCTTCATAACTCAGGTCTCCATTCCAGGCCCGAGCACCCCAAGAAATTAAACATGCTTTCAATGACCTATGTTGTTCAAGGAAATGATTCTCAGAATCTCTTGACCAAGATCCTGAAAAAAAATGTGACTCTGGCCAAATGTAGTGACAGTTTGAGGATTTTGCTGCTGTCAAGATCCGAGATGATCTACTTCAGAGGATAGGTTCCATTTTGGAGCAAGGTAGATCTTTGGTAATAGAAAAGACAAACAAGTCAACTTGTCAAATCTTTCCTCTTAGCTGGAATTCAAGATATTTGTTCTTTCTTTTAAAAATTGTCTGTCTTCTAATTTGTCATTTTGGAGGTTCTCAAGGTTTATAATGGTATTCACAAAACTTGCACATGGGAGATGAAAAACAACTCAGAGTTTACATGATTACTGTTTTTCTCTAAAAAAAAATTTAGTTGAATATAAATATGTCCATAGTATGTGGTAGGCATGATCTTTACATTTCCATGTGGAATTTAATATGTCTTAAAATGTAGTTAAAGGGGCTAGAGCAGTGGCTCGATGGTTACAGCACTTGCCTGGCATGCGCAAGTACACGGGTTCAAACACCAGCACCCATGTACTCAATTAAGTGTCAGAGCTACAAAAGCCTGTGAAAAACCACATAAAAATTGATTCTGTCTCTCTCTCTCTCTCACTGTTCTTCTGTCTTAAAAAATAAAGGATGGTTAAAATTATGTTAGCTGTTCATGTAGAGAAATTAAAATTTTTGAAATATTTTTCAGAGATAAATTTATTCTTTATTTTTTGTTTTATTGCAGCTATTGTAATTGGGATTGCATTTTTTATTTCTATTTCAGAAAATTTGCTATTAGCAGATAACAATGCTGCTGATTTTTGTGAGGTGATTTTGTACCTTGAAAGCTTGCTGAACTTGTTTGTTAATTCTAATAGATTTTTGGAGGAATCTGTAGGGTTTCTATATGTAAGACCATGTCATCTACAAACAGGGACAATTTCTTTTCCAATTTGAATGTCCTTTATTTCTTTCTCTTACCTGATTGCTCTGACTAGGACTTATCATACAATGAAATAAATAGTGAAAGTATGCGTGCTTGTCTTGTTCTAAATGTTAGAGAAAAAGTTTTCTACAGTTCCCCATTTGTTATGATGTTATCTATTGGACTACTACATATGGACATTATATTGAGATATATTTCTTCTATATGTAATTTGTTCACTAGTATTGTCACAAGGCGATGTTGAATTTTATGCAATGACTTTTGTGAGGCTTTGAAATAATTGTATGGGTTTTGTGCTTCAATCTGTTAATATGGTATATGATATTTATAGATTTGCATTTGTTGAAATATCTTCACAGCTCATAGTAAACCCCACCTGATCAGAAGGAATGATCTTTTGAACATGCTGTTAGATTTGATTTGCTAGTATGTTGGTTTTTTTTGTTTTTTTTTTTACTCTTTTTTTTAATTTTTTTATTTTTGAGCAACCTTACAAGATTTTAACAAAACAATATAAAATGTGTATAAGATGTGTATATATTCTGGACATTGCAACTGTCCCCAGGAGTGCCCCCCCCAATTACCCTCCCTTATCCCTCCCTTCCCCTTCCCATTATAACTCTAAAAATAGTATTAGATTGTAAAGCATTACATCTTA
>PVKS010027273.1:0-27685 GCA_004027875.1 Aplodontia rufa | reverse complement strand
GATGATGAAAGATGGATGTCAATTGCTCATATTCCTTTCTAAGGAGATTACTCCAGCCCTGGCCCCTGTTGAGTGCATACTTTTATACCACTTGACCAGTGGTGGCCAGAAGACCCCAGAAAAGCTAACTCACAGGCTTGCCTGAGTACTGTGAAATGGCACACAAAGAGAACTGGGCCGGTCTGATTTTGCCTCTTGGGAGTGTGAGAGTCCAGGAACTACTGAGAGTCTGGAAGGGGGACAAGTGGGTGCAGTGGCTGTCAGTCATAGGGTGGGGTCACAGTGGCGGTACTTGAGGCATTCATGGTTGTGCAGGTCAGGTGGTGGGGGAGGTTATGGGAAAGCAAATAAACACCAGTGTGATGTAACTACTTCATTGCTTCATTCGTTCAATCAGCTATTATCAATGAGCGTATACCTTGTGCCAGGCACTGTTTAGGATAGTGTGGAGACATTAGTAAGCAGAGCAGACAAAAATCCCAGCCTTCATGGAGGAAAAATTAGATCTAGATATTGGGTAATGGTAAGTACTGGGGAAAAGTAGAAATGAAAGAATTCATTCAAAACAAAATATTTGGTTGGTAATGGATAAACAGGGGTTCATTATATTATTTTTTAGTATGTGTAAAATTTTTCATGATAAAAAACATGGGGCGTCTCCTCTCTGGAGGCAGCCCACATTCTCCCTTGAATGATATTCCTTGATTTACCCTGAAGATGCCTTTCTCTTGAGACTGCACCTGTTCTGCTTGAATATGTATCAACTTTCCTAAATACATCTCTAGGAAAAAATGCATAAAAGAATGCATGCATTTGGCTAGGAGGTGTTAGGGTAGCATGGGCTTATTATGGTTCTTGACCTCGATGAGGTGGAAAGCCTCACTGAGAAGATGACATTTCTGCAAAGACCTTAATGAAGTGATAAGATATCTGGAGAAGAGCCTTCCAGGCAGAGGGAATAACAAGTACAACATTCTGAGGCCGGAGAGCTCAAGAAGAGTTAAGAGACCACAAGTGAGTGTGCAGCCTGGACAAAGCAGGGTGACTGAGGTGGGAGGTATTAGAGGAGGAGGTCATAGAGGACCTGTGGGTCATGGTAACAATTTTGCCTTTTACTCTAAGTGAGATGGGAGCCACTAGAGCATTTTGAGCAGAGGCGTGACATATATGGGTTTTCATGGATCTTGGAGCTTTGGGAGGGAAGAGCACTATTTCCTACCTGTGGGTCCATGAGAGTCCTGGAGCTAGTTCTTTTATAGTTTCTATTCTTAGATGGAGCTAAGAACCCCATTTCTTTTTTGTTCCCTGTGTATTCCCACAATCAGTCACCTTTGAGCAAGCTTCAGGGATCTCTGTTCTTCAACTGGAAACAGCCCTCAGGAAGAGCCTTTTCCTCATTATGTGGTTGCCGCCCTTGGGGAGGAGAAAAGGGAGGCAGCAGGAGCACCTGGTCTGCTCTGCTCCTCTGTTTTGGAGGTGAGGGGACAATAGCAAGGCGATTCCTCCTCCTGGTTTCATAAAGCCTTCACATGGTCTAAGCTGGTTTAGTTGGAAACTTAAGACAAAAAAAGCACATTTGAGCCAAAAGCAAATTTAGATATATTTATTTATTTTAAAATTTCATGTCCTGAGATATTAAAATACTCATTCCATGTGTTCCTCAAATACTGAAATGTGAACCACTACCTGGAAGTTAACAGGTATAACTACCTGATTAAAGGTGGCCATTAAGGAGAAGAGCTTTTAATTGCTATTCCCTGCTGTATCTGATGGTTGAATCAGGCCTCTTCCACTAGGGTCTTATTTTATGGCATTTATTATGTCAATAGGGTTGAAGAACTATTATCTAAAAATAGCATCTGGCGCTGAGTCTAAGGTCGCTAAGCCCTCCAGTCCCTGAAGCCAACTTCTCTCCTCACTCCCATCTAAACCTCAACAAGACAACCTTTTCATCAGGCATTGCCCACGAGTAATCACCAAAGGCAAGAATCACATGTAAATGTGCTGCCGGTGCCCACGTGACTTCCTCAAAAGAGAATGTCACTAGACCAGTTTTCCAGAGCTCTCACGCTCTTGCTAATGAATGAACAAGTATGAGCTTCTTTTAATAACATTATTTTGCCTGTGGAATCCTTTTCTACTCAAGATGGGTGAGCCAAATGCTACGTTTATTATTTCATGTAAATGTTTTACTGAGAAAGGGAAAAATTTTACAGATTTTGAAAAATCCATTGGGCTTTTTATTCCTTGCATTAGAAAAAAAGGTTAATTAGCATTTATGCAGAATTCACCAGTAGTGCTCTGACTTTCCCTCATGTTTATTGTCTGTCACCATTTAACATTTATAAACTACTCCTTCCCCATGAAGTTAGCCAATTTCACCGATCTGGTTTCACAGAAAATGGTTCAGGAAGCAGTGAATGTGGTTAAATGCTTATATGTGGATCATATGGTTGCAGAAAAAGAATCAGAATCAGAACACACCACGCTCGGTGCTAATGACCCAGAGTGATGTTCCTGGGCCACCCCAAACCAACATGGCTAACCCCTTTCATAGTTGTTAATCTCAGGCAACCTAACATAACTTTTGTACCTGCATCAACACTTAGTCCTTCTCTATAACATGGTAAAACATAAGAGAAGAAGGTTTTTGCCTGTCCTTGGGGAGGTGCATTTTCTATTTTTTTCTTCTTCTTTACCTCAGTCTGTATATCTGCACCGAGGGAGGAACAACTGTAGGACGGTCTCTGTAGCAAGGGCATTAGTTCTTACGGATCACGAGGGTACCATTCAGAAAGATTCTGGAGAGGGGTTATTCTCCTGATTCTGCAGCAAGCTCAGCTTTAGGAAAAATGATTTCTGTATTGAGGCATTTCTGGCTCAAATGTGACTTTGCCTCTGTCTTTCTTTCCATCTGAAGCACATAAATCAGAATAATCTCAGTTTATTACTATGAGCAATGAAATAATGAAAACTAATCAGCCTATTCACAGATGCCAAAACCTTTCCTAACAAGCAAACTGGTTCTCAAAGGATGATCAGCTAACAACATAATATAAATACCTGCCACTTTATTAATATGCTAAAAGCTAAATTAATTTGTTCTGGTTTCCCATCAAGGCCACCCAAAGCCAGAGCCTGGTATTTTTTCTGGGGTGTGGCTCTCAGGTTCAAAACAATGACATAGATCATTTTCTTCTGACTCTCCATTGTTATTTTACTTCCCTTATTAGATGTTCTAAGAAATAGGTCAAATGTTTTCATGGTTAAGATAGTAGGAGTCTGTTCTTCCCTCATTTCCTACATGACGGGTGATCCTGGGACTCAGGTTTTCTCAGTCTTACCTGACATCCAGTGGGCCTTGCCTTAATCTGCATCAAGTTGGCAAAATGGGAAAGAAAAGATGAAGCCCTCACCTAGCAGGCCAGATATGCTTTCTGTTCATATTCCCTTAGTGAGAACCAGCCACATGGTCATACTTAGGAGGCAAGCTGAGCTGGGAAATGTGGTCCCTAGCTGGGCAGCCAATTTTCAGCAGGAATGCCATATTATGAAAGAAGGAGTGAAAACATTGGTGACTATCTAGCCATCTATGCCCCATTTCCCTTAGTAATCAAAGTAATACATGTGAATTGCTTACAGTGATACTTTCAGACTTGGTGCTGTTTTAAAAAGTGCCCAAATTTCACCTCCTGCTTCTTACACAATATCTGTGAAAGTCATAGCGCAAGGCACATACTGCATACCTATTGTGTGTGGGCTCAGGCATGTCAGGTCCTGTCCAGAAGGTGGAAAGGAACTCTGCCTGTGTGGAATCCCAGTGAGCTACATGGAGATAGTGATTAGCTCTCCTGGAGGTGACAATAGTGATTTTTCACCTTAGTCAGTGAACACATGGGGGAAGGAACCACTGTGAGGGAAGAAGAGGGGCTGAGCCTTGTAGATCTGCAGATTCTGTAGCAAGGGTAGGGCTAGCTATATGAGAACTGAATAGAGGGATACATTTAGGAAGAGCAGTGTTGGCGTTATTGGGTCTTGTTGCTTCCGAGAATCAAAACTACATAGCCAACTGTCTGTACATGACTTTACTATTCTACTATCTTCATAAGCTGGACTTTATAATTCTGGGAAACTCCTAGAGAGATGGAAGTTGTAGATAACTTTATTGTGCAATGTGGAAACTTCCTAAAAGGCCTATGAAGTCTAATGAAGAGCATCAAATGACACTTCACACCTTCAGACTTTTGGAATCACTTGCCTCAAAATTTCGCTTTGTGTTGTCCATCAATCCTAAATCATAAGATCATGATCCCTGCTCAACCCTAAACCCACATTGAAGGACCTGTCTTAAACTAGACTGTAGAATATCGGTAAATATGCCTTCCTAGCCCCCCCGTACTCCACCTAAGATGCTACCGAGACTCTAAGGAGTCATATTGTTGCTTACTGCTGTGGGCAATAAACCGAGCTCTGACATACCAACAGGGTGTTTGGGTGATTATTTTTTTGCAGCCAGCATTCCATGGTATCTCTTGGTCTACAGGACATAAGCCAACTTCCAGAGGAAAGGGAAGCTAAAATAAAATAGTTACTCAAATGACAAAGTGACTCCACTGGTAGCTGAGTAGGCCACTGAGTAGGCACAACTGTCACATATTTTGGCTAAATAAAGGTCTTTTTAACACTGCTGGGGGAAGGACCCCACCTCTAGGCTGTGATTCAGAGAGAAACGATGACTCAGGGGACGCAAGCAGGGCAGTTAGGAGGCAGAGGTCCTTGCAGGGACAACCTGAAGGGTAGTGAGAGGCAAAGGTGGCAGGAGAGGAAGGGCAACCCAAGAGCACCCCAGACCTCCTGGGAGCCTTGCACAGGCAGCAGGGAGGTTTTCACGGTTGGACTCTTGCCTGGGTCCCAGTCACTTCTCTCCACACCGTATTCCCCAAGTGGGAGGGGGGCATGCAGTCTTATTCATGGAAGGCTGGCATCTGGAAGTCCTGTTCTTTACAGAACAGAGTGTCACAGTCTCTGGTCCAAATAACTGGCAGCCATTACAGAGACAGCATGGGAAGTAGGTTAGCACCAAGTGGAAGAATGCCCACAAATTGTCTGGAAAATGAAAAGAGAGGATGAGCGTTTGTAGGTTCTGGGCTCTGGGATCTGGGGGAAGAGAAGCACAAGGTTAGTGAAGAATGAGTGAAACCCAGAGTTGAAAGGAGTTGGGTTATAAGAGAATGGCCCAGGGCAAACTTAATCCTGGAGATCCTGTGCTCCAGGACCCTCGCACAGCAGGTTGTGGACTAACATCCCTTCTGGACCAGGTTAGGGAAGAAGAAAAGGAAACAGGGTTGCAATCTGACCAGGTAAAGATTTGCATGGAATGTCTCTGGTAAAATCTTCACTTTCCCTGGGAAAATGATCATGCCATTGGTCAGTCACACTAGGAGCTACATGACCAAGTCAGCTTACTTTCTTCTAACAGCTCTGAGGGGAGGGAGAAATCAAGTTTGTGTAACTGTGGGGGAGCCTTCAGGGTGTGGGAGTATTGGGGTGAAGAGATAGCAAAGTTGTGTAGAACTTGGCACACTTCAGAATGAATCAGATATGACAGGATGTCTCATGGGGCCCTGAAGCCAGAGGAAGTAGCGTGACCTTCAGCATGTGTATGTGTGGGCTGTTCACAGGTAAGAACAGGCAAGACAATTCTACTTATATAGGACTAGTCTAGTCCTTTTCTAGAATAGCAGCTCTGCATTTTTGGACTTGCGTTGGCTCAATATTCTAGAGAATTTCATCTATATGATGAAAATATCTGATTAGCACTGACCTGCACGCCTAAGGAATAAATATTTTATATCAAAGGCAGTTGGGGGGTGGGGCTGGATCGGTGGAGCAGCAGTTACAGGGCTTGCCCAGCATGTGCGAGTACACAGGTTCAAACCCCAGCACCCATGTACACAACTAAGTGTCAGAGCAACGAAAGCTATGTGAAAAACTCAATAAAAAATTGATTCTCTCTCTCTCTCTCTCTCACTATCCTTCTCTCTTAAAAAACAAAAAAGGCAGTAAGGGCAAGAAATAGTAAGAAC
This sequence comes from Aplodontia rufa, assembly GCA_004027875.1. Lineage (NCBI taxonomy): Eukaryota > Metazoa > Chordata > Mammalia > Rodentia > Aplodontiidae > Aplodontia > Aplodontia rufa. The sequence continues at coordinate 21,599 of PVKS010027273.1, read as the reverse complement.
AAAACAGGAATACCTCAAAGATCCGAGCTTCATGTTTAAGAACAGCAGCCCTTCCTTCTGCTAAGTGGCACAGAGTATCTGCCTGGCGACATGAAGATTCTTCACTCTCAGACCTAACTGCTGAGAAGCCTATGATGAAACTGAGAGGTCAGGTTTGTGTCTTGAGAATAAACCCTGGTGATGTTGAGCTGAGCCATCAATTAAAGGTCTGGAGACCTGGTGAGAACTATAAACTCTCCTTTCTCCTAGTTCTGTGCCATCAAATGGAGAAAAATAAAACCAAGCATCAGAGAGCTATTCATGTTGAAGGCCTCAAGAAGGAGCAAGTAATTCACTAATCAGAGTAGGTGCGATGAGAGAAAGAGGCTGGCCAGAGAATATGTCACAAAGGAACCTGATCCTTGCTGATAGCTGGCCTGAAGCCACCAGGGTTCCTATACCCTCTGAAACTGATCTGCATTGCCTTCATCATCAGCCTCATCATAGTAAATAGTTTTGCTTACTATTTACTATTTATTTCTATCCAACAAATAGATGGAATGTTTTCATGAAAAAAAAAAACCATTCATGGAACTTACCTTTAATATAGAGAATTATGAAGAGATAACTAAACAAAAGGATAGACTATGGGGTTGGGGATTTAGCTCAGTGGCAGAGCGCTTGCCTAGCATGCACAAGGCCCTGAGTTCAGTCTATAGCCCTGAAAAAAACAAAAACAAAAACTAAAGGATAGGCTATAATCTCACTTTTGACAAAATAAATCAAGAAACAAACCTGTCCATGACTTAAAAACGCAAATATACAGAGAGGTATAATCCATAATTTATTCATTTGCTTCCTGATGGAGGGACACATTCTGTTTATTTTTTAGTATTACAGATTTTTGCTATTATGAGTATTCCTATGTGGACACATTGTTGAAATTTCAATCACTATCCATAGGGTAAATTCCTAGCACTGGGATGGCTGAGTTAACAGGAATGTGCATAAAAATTATGGTTGGTCATTGCTATCCCTTACTGAGCAACTACTTTGCACCAAGAAAACATTTATATTTTATTGCTAATTTACCTAATAACCTTGCAAAGTCACCGGTATTATTAGCGATTATGGATGAAGGTGAACTGAACCTCAGGGAGGAGGAGGCTCCTACCCTGACCAGCTGAACTGGAATTCAGCTCCAAGTCTTTCTGATTTAAGCATGAAGATTACAAATAACATTTAAGAGAGGATCATAAAACTGGAAGGGCCTTGACCATCTCCTACTCCACACCTGTCGGTTTCAGATGTGGCAGGGAGAACTCATGAAGCTCCATGTTTTCCCAAAGGTCATGAAACTTGTCTGGGACCCAGGATCCTGCCTCTCAGGGATGTGTCTTTTCCACTACACTAGAGGGTTTGATTGTTTGGGGCCCCTGAAACCCATATTCCAAGAGAAAGCTTGTTTAAAATGTATCAACTCAGATACAGGGAGGTGCCTCCAAGGCCTGCTTCTTTCCTGTCCTCTACTTTGTCTCCATCTGAGGCACCTCTGGGGAAAAAAGTCTGAAAATTACCAGTGTCTGCTGCAGCTGCCTCTGTGTCGGGTTAATCATGCTTTCCTATTGGACTGGATGAATACAAAAGCTTTGAGTTCTTCCTCCAAATGGAAGACTTGGGGGCCACACCTCTTGCTGTGATTCCCGTGGCATCTTCCTCCTGCTGGGGGTGGGGGTCGGGCTGAGAGAGCCTCAGCGATGGTGGCGCCTGCTCTTCTTGTGCTCATTGGAGCATAAAAGGCATATAGAGACTCAGGTTTTAGAAGCCCACTGTTACTAGACTTTTAAAACTGGTGGGAAAGTATAAGGAAGAAGTTATCAACATATTTTTGAGATGTGAGATTTTTCTGCCTGAGGTGCCTGGGTGGAGGTAAAGTACAGCTGTTACGCTGACAGGGCGCTAGGCGCTCTTGGGCCGGATGCACCACCAGAAGATGGGTTTAAACATCAGAAGCCATGTATCTATACAGGAAACCAAACAGGAAATTTGATGTGAATCATCAGAAAGCAGACTGTACAGAGAGGGGGGTCCTGTGGCTTAGTCAGAAACGAAGCCCACGCTGGGTTGTTCAGGGGTGGTGCACAGGAGAAATCACATTAGCTGAATCTAGGGTGGGAACTCAGAGTCATGAGAGCAATGGCTTCTGCTGCTGGAGAGAGGACAGCTGAGGAAATTGGAAATGAACTTAAGCTTCAGATGCTGTGAGAAGAGGACATAATGATTCACCAGCCAGTGAGGCCGGGTGTTCTCTTTCTGAGAGGCTGTGAAAATCTTGAGCAGACTGTAACTTCAGCTCATCTTCTGTCCATTTATCCACTTATTCCTGTGGCACCTGCCCCTGTGGGGGCTGGGAGGCAGTTAGCATTACCATACTGGCTGGTTGGCATAGAACGATGGGAGTTGCACAGAGATAAGCAGAGTTCCGTTCACTAGAACACTCTCTGGAGGAGTGAGGCTGCCCGTGCCCCAAGAATTAATTGTCTTTCTGGGAAAGGATTGCATGATTCCAAGTTTCCACTTGGATTGGTTTCTCCCACATGTGTAGAACTAAGAGGGGAAGGTGGGAGCAGGCCATTAAGAACCGTGATTCTGGGCTGGAGCGCTGGCTCAGCGGTTACAGCACTTGCCTGGCATGCACGAGTACGCAAGTTCAAAGCCCAGCACCACATACGCAGCGACGTCTCGGAGCACTGAAGGCCACATGAAAAACTGAATAAAGTTGATTTTTCTCTCTCTCTCTCTCACTGTCCCCCTCTCTTTAAAAAAATAAAAATAAAAAGGAACTGTGGTTCTAACCGCAATGCTGGAGAGTCCAAACACCAAGGAGAATCTGGGCTTGTTTTCTCCAAAAGGAAAGTCTAGAGCTTCGCTGCTGCTTGCTCACACAGGATGCCCCTCTGACCCTCAAAACTGACTTCTGCAGGATCAAGGATACCAGCACGTGAGGCCAATGCAAGGTTGTCAAGGAGTCTTTGAAGATGCTTAAGTCATATTCCATGGGGTAGTAGCACATTTCATAGTTTTAAATGGAAATTAGTGGACAGAAAGATGTAAGTGTGGTAGAGTCCTGGACTTGGGCTGCAGAGATGGGTTTCAAGAGCCCTCTTACTATTGTGTACTTGGGTTTATCTTTTTGTCTCTGTCCTTTTCTGTAATATGGAGAGGCTGGACCAGAAGATCTCTGAGGTCATTCCCGTTTACACTGGTAGCAGGAAACTATCTTCTGACTGCTTCACTGTATCCAATCTCTCCCCTACCCCAAGCCATTTCATATAAGAGTAAATCTAACGCTATGTCTACTATGGTGCTTTGCAAAGTATTTTACAGATACAAATTCACTTAATCCTCATGTAATCTTATAAAATAGACACTACTATTTTTATCTTACAGATAAAGGATATAAAGCACAGAGAAATTGTATAATCAGCTCAGGGTTACAGGAAGTAATCAGTAAGCTGCTGAACCAGGACAGAAGTATCCTACTGCCTTAAAAGTGTATGGCCAGGGGGCTGGAGCGGTGGCTCAGCGGTTTCGGCGCTTGCCTGGCAAGCAGGAGGACCCGGGTTCAAACCCCAGCACCACGTACACATCGAGGTGTTGGAGCAACTAAGGCCACATGAAAAACTGAATAAAGTTGTTTCTCTCTTTCTCTGTCTCTCTCACTGTCCCTCTCTCTTTAAAAAAAAAAAAAAAAGGTGTATGGCCAGGGGGCTGGAGCAATAGCTCAGTGATTATGGTGCTTGCCTGGCATGTGCAAGGATGCAGCTTTGAACCTCAGTACCATGTACACAATGAAGTGTCTGAGCAATGAAAGCCACATGAAAAACTAAATAAAATTGATTCTCTCTCTCTCTCTCTTAAAGTGTATGGCCATTCAAAATGGACATTTCTCCAAAGAAGATATACACATGGTGAACATGCACGAGAAGACATTCAACATCACTAGCCACTAGGGAAATGCAAATCAAACCATAGAGATACCACATCATAATCCATTAGAGTAACTAGTACCCCCACACACAAAGAAAATAACAAGTATTGTCAAGGACATGGAGAAGTTGGAAACTTTGTGCAGTACTGATAAGAATGTAAAATGATGTGGCCACTCTGGGAAACAGGAGGGTAGTTCCTCAACAAGTTAAACACAGAATTATTATGTTGTCCCAGTAATTCCATTCCTAGGTATATACCCAAAGGAATCAAAAGCAGGGGCTCAGACACTAGTACATCAATGCTCTGGAGGCGTTATTCACTATAGCCAAAAGATAGAAACAAATGTCTATCGACAAATAAATGGGTGACAAAACGTAGATTACATAGATGATGGAATATCATTCAGTCTTAAAAAGGAAGGATGTCTGAGATGTTACAACAGCTATGAAAGTTGGAAACATTAAGTGAAATAAGCCAGACACAAAAGAACAAATATTGTGTGACTCCACCTATGTGAGATCCTTAGAATGGGCAAATTCCCAGAGACAGACAGTACCTAAAGGGTGGGTAGGGGCTGGGAAAGGGAAGCATGGGGAGTTAGTGTTTAACATCTGCACAGTTTCACTTTGGAGGGTGCAGCTACTATTAGGCTACTTGTAGTCTCTGCTTGCTATTTACAGGAAGAACAATCAGAAGTCCCTATTTTTAACCAAGAATTTTTTTTCAGGAACACTGGACTCTTTTAGGAACATCCTTAAAACTCGTAGTTGGGCTAGAGCCGGAGCTTAGGGGTTACGGTGTTTGCCTCCCATGCTCAGGTACGCAAGTTTGAGCCCCAGTACCATGTATACCGAAGGCTACATGAAAAACTAAATAAAATTGATTAAAAAAAAAAAAACCTTGCAGTCAATGCCACGACCTTCACATTGAATTGTACTTGGTTTTGTGACGTTTGTGTGTGTGAGGACGCTGCATCACCATCGAGAGTCGACTGCAGATCTAGAGGAAAAGACAGAAGTGAGAATGCAGCAAACAATAAATAAAAACCTTATGACTTGTCTTGAAAGGATACTACCATTGACTTTTACGCCCACTCTGGTTTCTATATTGCCTCTGGGATTGGTCTGTGTTGAAAGCAATTTCTAAAGTCAGGACTAAAGAAAGGACAGATGAACATAATTAGGAGAAGAAGACTAGGAATCAGCCTGGCAGAGCTCTGATTCATTAATAATGACCTTCGATTAGAATATTGCTCTTTGAGTGGTATCTTTAGAAATCTCACCCTCAAGAGAGATTGTAATTACTTACAGTGTTATTGGCTCCACTGTCCTGTCATTTTGTTTCTTAGCTGTTTTATATTCTGGGCATAGCATCAGCTGGGATACAAACTCTGTGGATCAGTGGTAGTGGCTAGCTGCAGGTATATTCTGCATTCAAGCCATGGCTTTTATTCAAGTCCTTCTTATTGGTCATACCTTGGATTGCTCCATGGATCGCCTGGGGAGAAGTGATATAGTTGGATAGCGGGAGAAGAGAGGCATAAGAAGAGGAGAAATGTTTTTTAAAAGTCGCGAATTATGCAATACTTAAAAAAATGTTAATAAGTTGAAGCTCCTTTGATGATTTGCATCATCTCTCTTCTGTCGTTTTAATGAAAAGCAATGTCTTCGCAGGGTCGACTTACCTGGCCCGGTGTGACTAAGCCAATTTCCCTTTTGCCAAAGCCTGAAGGTTGCTCCTACTGCAGTGAAGGCTTGCAGAGCCAGGCCCTCCCCGCGGTCTGGAGAGCTGAGGTTTGGTTGTAATGAACAGCGACCTCTAGCGTACAGCTTAGAATTTGCATTTGGCTGAGAGAAGAGAATGAAAAGAGCAGAAATGGGAATTCTGATCAAACTGCCAAAGAACAAAGGCGAGACAGACATTTTTCATTGTTTTGCCTGGTAGACAAGCTCAGGACTGATGGCTGAGATTTCATCTCCTTTGTAGCACTCCCTTCCATCAATGCTGGAGACGTTATTCAAAACCTTGCCTTTTTTTCTTTTTCCTTCAAGCCAATCACTAGGATTGGGTTTTTAAAAGACAAAAACACTTGCTTTTAGGGGTTAACCCAGCGAGTGCCCCTAGAGAGCATCGACTTGTCTTAGGGAAGGTGCCTGCATACAGCTGAGGCCAGGAGGATGGAGAGGGGAGCTCAAAGGGTACACAGGCAGTGACTTGGGGAAGTGTGGAGAAGGGGGCGTGGCTCCTGCTCATTCTTCCCTCCTCCAGGGGGGCCCGCTCTCCAAATCCCCCTCTGCAAATCCGCTGAGGCTGCCAGTCGGTGCTGAAGACTTTCTCCCCCGACCCCGGTCCGCTGAGCAGTGATCAGCTGGAGCGTCCCCGCCCCTCTCTCCTTTTGTCTGCAGCCTCTCTCACTCCTCTGAAGCCAGGATCTGTGTCTTTAGGATGATGTCCAGGCCAAGTTATCTTGGCCTGATGGTGTTCATTCCCAGTGAAGAATGGGGCCAGAGTGACCTCCAATTCTGCCAGTAGCTATGAGATTCTTCAGAGAAAAGCTAAAATCACAGTTCTTGGCCTGTGACCTTGCTGTTTTGTGGTGGGAATTAGGGGCTTGGGGGTTGGGGAATAAGGGAATACATTTTCCTGTAATTTCAATAAATATAAGGTCAATACAGTCACAGTGCATATTTGTTGTAATAACTGGGCTTGGCTTGCTATTAGCTTTTTTTTTTTCTTTTCTTTTTGAACAACCATACAAGTTTTTAAACAAAATAATATTAAATGTGTATAGTTTCTGGATATTAGATTTACCCCCAGGAGTGCTTGCTCTTGGCTTTTGAGGAAGCTTCAACATGGAAAGCCTGCATGTTTTGCTGGGTTTTGTTTTTCCTTTTTAAACTATGTGTGCATAGTTGTGCTTGGGGCTTGCTCAGTTTCACCTGTGCTTCCTCCGCCCACCTAAGCATTTCTTCAGTACCTTCACTCCTCAGGGCCTAAACTACATGCCTCATCAATGGAGATATGAATATTTACATGTCAGAATCAAGAAATATATTACATGAAATGCGTGTCGTCCAGTTTCTGCTAGGCTTGTCCTAGATTCTTTTAGCAACAAGCATTGTCCTAACAAAGATTCTCTCCTTGACCAAATCCTAGCTGGCTCCTCTGGGCCCTCTTCTTGATTAGGCCTCTACCTTCACCTGTAAAGACTTGAACAAACACTTTTATTTTATTTATTTAGGTACCAGGGGCACTTGACTACTAAACCACATCTCTAGCCCCCACCCTTTATTTTGAGACTATTTTGCTATGTTGCCTAGGGTCTCGCCAAGATGCTGAGGCTGGCTTTGAACTTGCAATCACTCTGCCTCAGCCTCTGGAGTTACTGGGATTACAGGTGTGTGCCAACATACCTGGCAGAATAAACACTTATGTAGTTTTTAAGAACTCAAAGCTGATGCCTTGGATCAACCCATAAGCCCCAAATATTCCTGCTATAGAAAACTCATGGCTGCTAAATGAATTTAGTATTTGTTCCAGCTGACACCTAAAGATAGGGCCTATGCCTCTTATTCTTTTGGGGAGGTAGGAGCCTAATTTCCATAAGTACCAGTTGGCAAACCCAGATAGGGTTCAGGTGGAACAATTTCCCCTCCCCACTTTTGGTATTTTTTTATTTTCTGGACTCTACTGAGTCCATGCTTACCCCCTTCCATCCTCCTTCATTCTCCGTTTAAAACTCTGTCACTGGTTGAGTTTGATTCATACTGGACTCTTCCCTATTGCAACAGTTATTAATGATTAAAATGTATCTTTACCAATTTTGTGTCTGGCTTTGTTTGTCCTTGATTGTCCATTCAATAAATGACTGATACTGGTTGATCCCATACTGGTCACCATTTACCACAATTATTACTGAAGATGCAAAGAATGATATAACATCATGTCTTCAAGGATCTAGTCACAAATTCACAATCAAAAACTTATTTCCCAACATGGGTCCCATACGGGGTCCCTGTGCATAGAAAATGAAAAAGACACAATCCCAATCCCAATTCTGTTTAAGTAAAGACAATGGGGGAAGTGAGACCTATGGGAGCCATCCCTGTTGTTGACAAGCTAAAGCTTAGACTCACACCTTACTTAGTCATGTCTTACCCACATTTATATGCCTAAGTGGGGAGTGACAGGTGAGCATGTACACATAAATTTCATAGCAAGACAGCTTGTGGCACAGCTTGGGAACAGATTTGGGGCCTGGAGAGGGACAAGTTCAGAAGGCCAAAGAAGAGGGAAACAGAAGAGGTCAAGATAGACAGAACTTGGGGCTGGAGCAGTAACTCAGCAGTTACAGTGCTTGCCTAGCTTGCATGAGGACATGGGTTCAAACCCCAGCACCACTACACAACAAACCTATATAAAAAAAAAACTAAATAAAATTGATTTTTTAAAAAAATAGAACTTCTCACTCCTTGATACAAAAGGTCAACATCACAGGCTTTATTTTTGGTGACATGAAAAGTTGTTAGAATTCCAGCCTAAGAAGGATGAGAAGCCTCAAATAAAAAGGATAGTTTGATACAAACAATTCCACTAAGGGAAAATAATTTGGGCTGAGGTAGTGAGGCTTAAAGGAGGAGAGTAGGAGAGGCAGAAGGAAGAAGTCTGAGGAGGAAGGAGGCTCTCATGGGAAATGTCCAGTGTCTGTCCCTAGACTGTGTCAGTAAAAGAAAAAGGTATGAAAGGTAAAATACCAAGAAAGGAATGGGGCAGCTGGATTGGGTAATAAACTGGATTAAGATAGTGAAGGCTAAAATGAACTGAAGATTGAGGCTCTCTGCCATGGTGCTTGCAAATGGTGGCATGAATGAGTTGGTCACTTGAGATGGCTCAACTTCTTTGGAATGCAGATGGGGAGCCAGGTAAGCTAGGTGTGTCCTAGCAGAAGAGCTCTTGCTTGAGGAGGACTGGGCTTGTCTCTGCTTCTTGCTATCCTTTTTCCAGCAGTTCTACCCAGTTTCTGTTCACCTGTCCTGCACTTTCACCTGCAAGATGACAGTGGTCTCTTCAGGCCGCCTTTCCTTCCACGCCTTCTTCACCTTGTACTCTTACTATTTAACACCCTGACCAGGTAAAAGCCCCTGAAGGAAGGTACTATGATCTCCAGATGGTTACATGGTGTATGTCTTTAATTCATCTGCCATTCTGCTCAAACGTCTCCTCCAAGGTGAGGCATTTCCTAGCCATCTTATCAAAGATTATGTTCTGGCCACTCTCTATCCCTTGCCTTACTTTATCTGCTCTTTATAGCACTTCATTACAACCTGAAAGATGTTTATTTGTGTTGTCTGGGCTTCCTCATTGGACTATAACTCCTCAAGTTCTCTGTAATGTTCTCAGAAACTCTAGCACATTCAACAGTGCTTGGCATCTCATAGACGGTCAACACACATTTGTTCAGTGAGCGATATAGATGTCTCCGTATGAAACCTTGTTGACATCTCTTTCTAGAGATGCTGTTCTTTTCACAATCTTAGTACTTGTCTCTTACTCTTTGCTTATAGTTTCTTTGCTTGTTATTCTATTTTTAAATCTCAGGTTCTTAGCATTTTGCTATTATTTGGATCTTGAATATTCCTCAGACATCCTTGTGTTGATGGCTTGGTCCCAGCATGTGGTGCCATTGCGAAGAGGTAGGACTTTTAAAGTGTGGGGCCTAACGGGAGGAAGTTAGGTCACCAAGGGTGTGCTCTCAAAGGGGATGGTGGGGTGCTACTGTTGTTCTTTCTCTTCTACCTGGACACCATGAGGTGAGCCGTGTGTTCTGCCTTATCCTCTTGCCATAATATGTGGCCTCGCCACATATGGCTCAGAGTGACAGGGCCAATTGATCATGGTCTGAAACCATGAGCCCAAATATGTCTTTCCTCGTTACAAGTTGGTTATCTCCATGATTCCTCTGGTGATGGAAAGCTGACTAACACACACTTTTTTCACTGGGAATTGTATATATTCTCAGATTTTTATCTCTCACATCTATGTTTCCTTCCAGTATCATACATCCAGCTTCCTGGTGGCCATTCCATATAGATATCTCACTGTCCCCTACAATTCACAAATCACCTCACACTGTCAGAGTCACTATTCCTTACTGATGTCATTATTTTTCTTCCACTCAGCTAAGCCTGAAATCCAAGTTGTTTTCATTCCTTTAAAAACTTTTTTTCCCCATAATCAGCCCAAAGTATTACAGTTTTTTTCTTCATGATTTATTAAGGAAATATTTGTTTGCTTAGCACCTAATATATGCAAAACACTGTGCTAAGTGTTTGGGGGGCATGGTATAAAGATTCCTATTCTGTTCTCAAGGAGTTTGTAAACTTGGGTGAAAGATAAAACATGTTGAGGAAATATAATTTAAGGTGAAAAACAATGAGCCACGTATTAGAAAAAGATCTTGGGTGAAGGCTTTTGGGTGGAGGGGATGCCATAAACAGAACCCCAAAAGGTAGACAACCATGAATGGGAGGGGTACACTCAGAACAGAGTTAAGATGGAGCCTAAAGAGCATGAGGGGAAGAATGGGAAGCAAGGTGGAGAAGAGAGGTTGGGGACTTTTGGTTTCATTTAAAAGTCAGTGGAAAGAGATTTAAGAATCTTGAGCACATAAATAATGCATCAGAGCTGTGTTTCAGGAACGTTAATCTAGTCATAGCCTCTAAAATGGGTTGTGGATGAGAAATGCAAAGCAGGGCATAATCATCCAGGCTAGAGGACATGGCAGCCTAAACGTGGGCAGCGGAGGTGGAAATGCAGGCACAGGGAGACGTCAGTGAGGAGGAATGAGCAGAATTTAGCATCTGATTGAATATGGAGAACAAAGAGGAGGAAAGTAACAAATGAGATGCTGAGATGTTGGACCAAGTATCTGATCCTCAAGTCAGATACAGGGAAGAGTAGAAGATCAGGTTTGGGAAGGAAGACATAAGCTTAGTTTCAGTCACAGTAAGTTCATGGTGCTGGCGGGATTTCCAGGTGGGTAGTGAACAGCTCCAGTAGGTAAACGTATAAACCTGACACTCATTACCATTGCCAGACATAGCATTAGCAAGTTGGGGGCCAATTACCTCCCAATCAAAGTGACAGGCCAAAGACCAATGGTGATTACCAGAGTATTGTTAAAAAGAGAAGAGAAGATGGCGGCAGATGGTTCCCTTTGAAACACACCCATGTGGTAGAAGGAGGAGGATCCAGAGAAGGAGCATGAAGAGAGGAGGAAGAACAGAATAATGTCAGAGAAGACATGGATGGAAGTTCAAGAAGGAGTCATTGTCTTCATCAAATGCTGAGACATGAGAAAGGGTGGAGAACAAGCTGTTGGATTTATGTGATCTCATTTCCTGACTTTACCCTACTCTCAATCTTAGTCCCTTGTAGAGGTCCTCATTACACAATTCTGGCATCTTCCCAAACTTCTTCTCCCTGCTCCAATAGTCCACCAACAAAACAAGCCTTCTGCAATACCATTTTCATGATATCATCTCTCTTGGGAACAAGGTTAGACTAGAGGTCAATAAGCAGGTTCCCTAATTTTCCTCTAACTTGCCAAGGGCACTTGGGCAAAGTACTAGAACTTCAATTCCTGAGTTCTCTTCCTCCCTAGAGCCCCAAATTGCTTTCTACCACATCAAGCCTTTAAAATCCTCCCAGTATTCTTGGGCTTTCTAAAATCCATTCTCAAGCTCCTTCTCTGAACTTGCTTTCCTAGCTCTTCAAATGCTTCCTATCCTAGTCAAACTGGTCTCCTCCAGGTCTTGTAGCCAACTGTACCTATTCTAGTGCCTAAATTGCCATAGCTTTTTTTTTGGCCTGGTGCCTTTTGAACAGTGCTGTGCCTGTGCACATCCTCAATTCCCTCCAGCACCAGCTCAATACTCACTTTTTCCATGAAATGTTCCTTGACCCCTTGGCTCTTATTGACGTTTTGTGTATGGGTATGTGTGTGTGAGTGTTAAATTTCTGGGCATGCATACAAAATCCAATTTTTAATATTTATTTTTAACAAGATTTTGTGTTTCAGGCCAGTTCATCTTGATTCTCCCATGAGTTGTAAGCATTTTGGGGGAAATGGTAGTGGACCACTTCTTATGGGTCTTTTGTTTTTTCCCCACAGTGTAGTGTTCAGCATACCACTGAACACATAGCTTATTCCTTATGTGTGTGTCAATCGGGATTCTACTGAGAAACACACATGCACACACACACACATTGAGATTTATTTTAATTGAATTAGCTAACATGATTATAGAGATTTGGCAAGTGCTAAATCCACAGGGCAGGTGGTAAACTAGAAACCCAGGTGGAGCTGGTGTTTCGGTATTAAACAACAATTTCTTCGGGAAACCTGTTTCTGCCCTTCAGGCCTTCAAATCATAGGATGAGTCCTGTCCAGCATTACTGAAGGTCATCTCCTTTAAAGTCAACTGTCTGTAGATGCTAGCGACATCTGCAAAGTACCTTCACAGAAACAGATTAGTATTTGTTTAAATAACCGAGTACTATAGTCTATCCAAGTTAACAGATTAAGCTGAGCACCACAATTTACTTACTGCAGGGATTACACTGAGAAATAACTCATTATATAGGATTCAACGATGAGGTAGAGTTCTCAGGATAAAAAAGGAGAAGGATCATTTGGAGACCTTGACAGAAGTAGCAAGTTTCCAGGTGTGCAGGGGGTGGGACCATGAGTGTTCCTCTGGGAGGTGGTTGGCAGGAAGTTTATGAACCAGCAGGGGCTAGCAGATTCTGGAACTGTGGGGGGTTGAAAGGAAGAGAGAAAGTGATAATTAACAGAAGGTACTGGAAATGTTTGTACAAAAAGAGTTGGGAGAGAGAAAGGGCCCAAAGTTTAAAAATTCAGAGTCATCGTTTGCTGTATATAGTTAAATGAAACTGAGGTGAATTTAAGTGATTTCAAAATTAGAAAGAAATTTTGCTTTCTTCTCAGGCAATAGACCGAACCTAAGGACAGTCTCTGGAAATATGAGACTAAAGTCAATAGGAACCTAAATAAGACAAAGTAGATGCCTCTAGCAAGGGGAGTGAGTTCTTGACAGATTTTTTTTCAGATGATAAACGTCTAATTTTTGTCTGGAAATTGTTTTATTTCAAATAAATTTGTGGAGCTAAAACCTTGAGGGAGAAAACACACACACACACACACACACACACACACACACACCCCAAACAGAAAAACCAAACAAAACTGCTTACAGCAGAAATCCAGCTATTTGCTGCAAAACAATTAGAAGTAGCATTACTGAAGCATTCCCAAAATAGATGAGCTTCCTCATTAGCCTTCTGTGAATTCAAGCAAGGAGGCATCATTACACAAATTACATGCCTGGAGAAGGGGCTTTTCACCGGGATGAACTTGCGAAAAGAACATTTAAACCAAAAAGCAATTTTGCCTGTCTATAATTTGCTCTATTCCCCTTGCTATCATTGAAGATATTTATGCTTGAGCAGAATTCTCACTCCCAATCTGATTTCTCCTTTTTCTCAATCCAGCCATGAAGTCATGAAGTCCCCTGTTTGGGACAATATCATTTGCTGCCATAGAAACAATTACAATATCATAAATTTATCTTGCCCCATGAGATCAAAGAGGAAAAGCAATAATACTAATATTTTGCAGTTCAATAATGCCATTCATCCAGCAGTCACTGACTAGTAAATATCATCGATGGCAGATGGGGAAAACTGAAGCAGCAAGCTCCCACACCTTGGTTGAAAGCTCTTGAATTTTACACTGTGGCAAGAGTGTCCAGATATTTCTGATCTCCACCCAGAGCAGCAGCTACAGAGCCAGACTCTTGGTCTCCATCATTTCTTTTTGGATGAGGATAGACTCGGCTCCTCTCCCAGTGCCTGTATTTCACCAACTGTTCCTCGTTACAAGAGTGTTTGATGGAATCTAGTTTGATAAAATATACAAACAAACTCCTTTGGCAATTGTCACAGGGTTAAAACAGGAAAAGAAAAAAGCCTGTGGACAGTGTATTAGCGTTTGAGCTCTCCAGTCAAGTTCCTTCTTACAGTCTCATTGACATGCTCATTCTTTTGGCTCCCAGCCAAGGGTGAATTAACCTAGAATCTAATGCTACATAAGCCCTATGGCCCCTCGCTTGTACAGACACCTTCCAAGGGTCTGGGAGGGACCCTAGTAATGGGATGACTTGAACAGACTTGAATATTTTATTTTTTAACCCTAACTTCCTCTTGTGTTGGGTGATGTTGGAGTAACACAAACCTTTTGCTATACTGGTAAGTGAGTTAGGGGTCACTTGGATAAGTTTGTAGTCACTTCTGTTTGTAGTTAAAATATTGCTAGTCATTTCTGAGTAGCAATGGCTTTCACAATGCTTTCAGGAATATTTTATTGCCCACTGTCTCCTGACACCCATGTGTAATGAAAGATATGAACGTATCCCAGGTACTCATCACTGGAACCAGGTACTGTTGGCCTTCTTTGTAGGTGGGATGTGACACCGTAGTTTGGACAACTGGGCACCTAGAATTTCTGCTCTTGGGGTAGGGCTGCCTGAATCTATGTAGAGTTTATTGCTTACCTTCCAGAATGCATGCATTTCATCTAGGCCTGCAATGGACTAGCCAATACCTTGTTTATCCAACACAATTAGAGAAAATTATTCACAGAATTGATAGTATTGTATTTGTGGAATGTCCAGTCAGTCTGCATACCTTTCTTTTTCTTTTTGTTTTTTTTACTTCTGATAAAAGATGAGTTAACACTGTTTACTTTTGTCACTGTGAACAAAATACCTGACAAGAACAACTTGGAATAGGAAAAGTTTATTTTGGCTCATGGTTTCAGACGTTTAATTCATGGTCAGCCAAATCTATCACTTGGGCCCAAGATAAGGCAGAACAGCATGGTGGAAGGTCATAGTGGAGAGAAACTGCTCAGTTTGGGGAAAAGGGATGCACAGAGAAAACATGAGGAGCTGAGGACAAAATGAGTAATCCCCAAGGCATGGCCTCAGTGACCTACTTCCTCCAGCCATACCCTGCCTGCCTATGGTTATAGTAGTAAATTCAAATTATTAATCTACCAGATGGAGTAATCCACCAATTAGGGTATGGCTTTCATAATCTATCCATTTTACCTCCTGAGGAAATGCTAGAGCTTTTTGGGGACATCTCATGTCCAATCCGTGACAGTTAATATAGCCCTCAGTCAAGAGAATTAACACAGCCTTAGTCAATAGACAGTGTTATATGTTTTTGCTGGGATGGAAAAGAATTAATTTGCCAGATCAGTGGCTGCATTCCATGTATCAATACCATGTTAATCTGCTCTAGCAAAGACACATATCTGGTGCAGAAGTTGCATTAGGATTTGAGCTTGGTTGAGTAGCAGTCGTCCTTCAGGTTCTGCCTTGCTTGGTTTTGCATGAACCAGAAATCTGAATTAAATAGAGGTAAGGTGGGATTTATTAAACCTGCTTCCTTTAGCTTTTTAAGCATTACACTAATTTCGTTCATTTCTAGGAGAAGCCACATTACTTTTGATATGCTATTTTGAACTGTGTGGGAAATGCAGTTCCAGAGGCCTCTACTTGACTACACCTACTGTCCAAGGAAGCATTGTGGGTCTATGTGTATCGAGTTTACATTTGGAGGCTGTGTAAATGACCATTGGATGTGTCAGTGGTATCAGAGGGCCTACTATGAACCAGACCTGGGCCAGGTCACTTCTTTCTTACCTGGTTCCTATATGCTTTCACTGTAACAGGAGGGTCATGATGATACTTTGAATCTATAGTTATCAATATAATTGTTTATCAGGCCTCAGCATGTCTGGGTACTCTCCTTTCCTCAGTGTACCTGTGGCAAATGGTCACATAGGTCTTTGGAGAAGGACTAAAGGAATCGTTACTGGGTACACCTTCCACGGTGTTGCAGGTTCTTTCTCCTAAGGCCTCCACCTGCCTTTCATTGAATAGATTTCAGATCCACAAACTGGCTCACATGGGAAAATGGGCAAGGGACGCGATGTCTTTTCATTGAGGGGTAGTGCTTGTCTCTGGATCCTTCATCCCTGATTTCTTTTTATTGCACATTGAGTAGTAATCTTGCTGGCTGCCATTTATTTTGCCCTTGGATGTGAGCCCTGAATAGAAGAGTGGTATGCTTCTGCTTCTCTGAGGGTTAATAACAATCTGGGAATTTGAGATTTTTGACAGCATTAATCCCAACATCCCCTTCCATGCACCACTCGAACTGATAACTTCCAAGATGCATTTCAGCCACAGGCATCCCTCAAGAGTGACCTTCTAGGTATAATTCTAACCTTCCTCAAGAGGAAGCAAAGCATAGGCTCTGGGGACAGATCACAAAGTTTTGAACTGTGACTCTGCCACTGACTAGCTGAGGGACCTTGAGTAAGTCACGTAATATCTCAGAGCCTCCGTTTCTTTATCTGTGAAACAGTGGTAATGCAATAGTTCCCTCAGAGGATGAAATGAGTGTGTGTGGAGAGCATTTGACCAATGCCTGGAATACATCGGGCTCCGTCACACAAGCCTTTGCTAGCCTGGCTCCCTCACCCCGCAAACTCGTGCCCATTTTCAGATGCAGCCATGCTCTGTCCCCTGCTGTGCCTGTGTTTACCTGGGTCACAGCGCCCAGCACATCCATTATGGATTCCGAGATTCGTGCCTCTCAGTGCGGCTGTTTGCTTTTAAATGAACAAGGGGCTGCAGTCCAGGAACCGGTCCTGAGGTGATTGTGGAGCCCAGTCTTCTCTTCACCAGCTGCAGCTGAGTTCTGTCAGATGTGCACATCTGGATCCCTTTGTTGGAGACGATTTCACCGCCTCTGGCAGATAAATCAGGCCCCACGTAGTCATATGCCACCACAGTTGCTGCAGTTGTGTGTTTCACTTATTTTCCTAGGCTCTGGGCACTTAATTGCTTTGGGTGGTGAGAACCACTTGCTCCAACCTCTTCTCTGGCTTCTGTGTTCTTAGTTAGCTTCTGAAAACTACCACCTCTGATTTTCTTTCCTCTGGGTTTCTAAGCTTTTGTTTTGTTTGCTGGGTGGCTAGCATCAAATCTCTGGTTTCTATTGTGGCTTTCTCTTTCTTATATTTTGATAGCCCAAGAGGTCCCAAGACCCCTGTTTAGCTTCCACACTTGCCTGGGTTGACATATCACCATCTCTGGATTAGCACAAGGTCATCCTGGTTTCTGTGGCTGCTGGGTTTCCGAGTTTTTCCTAGATGCCTCCCCATTTAGCTATGATTTATTGAATCTACCCAAGGCTGCCCATATTCTGATATGGTCCTTGCTTAGAAAATAAATATTCATGGAGTTTTAAGATTGCATAATTTTTGATCATTATGAAGTTACATCTATGGAATGTCCCCTCTTCATATTTGGATACTTGCCTGGCTTCTTTTTTTATATTATTAAGAAATTTAGTTTATTGTGCAATCAAAAATGCATCCAAAGTAAGAATATGATATGTATATATTCTTAAATTAGATTTACCCCCTAGATCCCACCCTATTCTCCTACACTTACTCCTCCCCCCAACCCCCTTCTCCCTCCTTCCTGATACATCTCTAATGAATGCCATAGGTTATGTGTTATTACACCTTTGCTGGGTCTAATACGTGAGGGTTGACTACCTTTCACACAGGCCTGGGTCTAACTCCAGCCTCTGCAGATGAGTGAAGACATCCGACCCTTGACTCTCTGGGTCTGGCTAACTTTGCTTAACATGATTTCTTCCATTGCCATCCATTTACCTTCAAAGGCTTCAATACCATTGTTTCTAATTTCCGAGTAGAACTCCATGATATATATATATATATAATCACAGTTTTTGGATCCATTCATCCAGCGAGGGTCATCTGTGTTGGTTCTATAATTTAGCTATTGTAAAATTGAACTGCTTGCCTGGATTCTGGCTATAACTAGGTGTGAAGCAATGGGTCAGAGAATGGAGACACCGTATAGAAGAGATTTGCTCAGGGTGAGGGAGGAGGCCAGGGTCTGCAGAGCTGACTTGAGATACTGGAGGAAAGCCACCACGTCTTCCGTAGGGTGTTCATGGCTTTGTGCATGGAATGCTTGGGAACTGTTCAAGGGTTCAGAAGAAAGCCATATTGCCCTGCATTCTATGAAATATACCTTATTTTCTTCTCAGTACAACTTATAGGTTCCAGGCCTATAACTGGGATTCATAAACCAAATTAAAGTGTGTGTACTTCACAGAGGATAGAATCCCCTCTTACCCAAGCTCCCAGGAACCTCACCAATTCACATGCACACATAACAGGGAACTGACATGATAGTAACAGCATTTGCCCCCCATCATATAGATTTTTCCTAAAATACAATATTTTAATCTTGATACCTTCTATGTGAGAAGACAGGATATTTCTTCCTCTACCTAAGGTTTCTGCGAGATAGTTTTTGTTTACATTGGTGGGGAGAGAAGGGCTTTTGAGTAACACACTGAATGAAGGCCAGCCTCAGCCCAAGGCGGAGCAGACCCTGCCAGTGATTGTCCTCATTGCCTGTTGTATAGATTCATCAGGGCTCGTGAAGTAATGTTGGCACTATGCCTTTATTATTTTAACTCTCCACTGGGTATGGAGAGAATAAATCATTTTTGCCCTCTTTGCAAAGAGGGCAACTTTGCCACTTCATACACTTAAAGACTTATGGCTCTCCTTAGTCTCTTTTCTTACAAACCAAACATAGGCCATCTTAACTGCATTTTCTCATAAGGCTTATTTTTCAAAAATGTAATCGTTCTCATTTTTCTCTGAAAGTTCTTTGATTACTTTGCATTGATTTTGAAATTTGGAGCTTGCAGAAGAATATGCTTAGTATCCCCACTAGGTTTGTGCTTAGCTAAGGCCAAACTGGAGTAATCAACACATGTCTTCTTGGCCTTAGAGTAAGATTCCTGCACCCCAGCCCAACCTGCCATGATCTGTTTTTTCAAGGGGGCCCTAGTGGATTTCAAAACCATTAATGACTCCTCGTGTTCAGCCAACCCAATAATCCCAATTCTCAGCTTGCTGCATATTTGCTCATAAGGAAACTACTTTGTTTTTCTTCACTGAGACTCATTTTATTGATTGGACCCCAATCTCTACTTTCAACAATGTGCATGTTTTATGATCCTCCCACACAGAATAGATGACATTTTTCAGTGTTCTGAAACTTCATCAGAGATGCTTTGGTCTGATAAAAATCACATTTTGAAATACATACTATACTGTCTAAAGAGAACTTTTCACTAATTTATTCATCTTTTCAGTAATTATTGAGATTCCTCTCTGTGCAAGGATATGAAGAAACAAGAGCATGAGACAAGGAAGAGTGGGTTCCTCCTTTAATTTGGCTGTGAACATTAATAGGAACAGAGTGTGTATTTTACCCCCTTCTTGGATATAATTCAAACTCAGAGTAAATACTCAATAAAGGTTTATTCTGCTTTGAGCATCGTGGACTGGCTGCCTCCAATAAATAACTCCTTCTCCACTCTGTCTCCTATACAGGTGCCGGGAACTGATGAAGCTGTTCACACTGTGGACGGAAGCACAGATTTCAAAGCAAGACCCAAGGAGTTCTAGAGAATGTGGTTATCCCAGCCACACCCAGAATCCCACCTTGTTCTGGAGCTCTGATGACTGGACATGTTGGGATCATTAGAGAGTAACGCTCTTGACATGAGGCCTTAGGTCCTTGTGATAAGTGTATCAATTCAGAGTGTATGGGAGAGACTATTATTACTAACTTCATTCCCCTCCTGAGAATGCCTCATCAAAGTAGGAAGTAGGGATATGGCAACTAGCTTGGAGACTTAAAGGACGGTATCTGGGATCAAAGGTTGCAGATTTCTGGGTATGGTAGGCCATATGGGTAGAGAGAAATGAGGAAGAGGATAAAGGGAAATTAATGCTATCTTGAGTTTATATTATGCATCAGCACTATATTGTGTACTTGACATATTTTGTTTTACTCTGTCCACACTATGACTGTACAATATAAATATCATCTTTCCTATATTCAGATAAGCAAAGTGAGAATAATAATAGCTTAAGTAGCTTGGCCAAACCAAGATTTGGCTATAAATGTGCTTGACTCAAAGATTAAATTCTTTCCATGATATCATTGAATTATTTATTATGAATGAAATTCCCTTTTATATTTGCCTGTTGTCATGTCATTTGACCTAATCACACAAACATGGTCTATTCTGGGAGACCTTGCTCTTATAATTTTAGGATGATAATATGACTCATCATCACCCTCCCTTCATAGAAAAACTTTCAAGGGAATAGTGTGGGAGTTTGCAATATTTTAGTACACCTCTTTCCTAAAACGGAAAAATTGTCCTAAATCTTGTCTGGGGCAGAACTTTTCTGTGTGATAAAAATCTGATACTTTCTTTTTGGGGAAAAATTTTTTCTGCAAGTTTACGCTGAATTTTGAAAGGATGCAGATCTGGACTAGAAAAGGAGTGACTCACTCATCCAGTTGACTCGCAGCTGATTCTAAAGAAAAGATTTCAGAGACCTTTAATCAATTCCCTCCCCTCCATTTTGTACCTAATGATATTTTCACTATTATCTCTTCTTAGAAAAGACCTCGGACACTGCCTACTATGAGCCTTTTCCTGTTGGGGCATGGTTATAATAATGTACTAATCTTACTTACACCTAAATTGATTGAATTTTTTATTTAAAATTTACAAATAATAAGTCATAATCAACATTCATTTAACTCCTACAATATGTAAGGCAAGGTTATAAAAACATATGTATATTATCATTTTATCCTCACAACCGTCTGATAGAATAGACAGATGAGAAAATGAGACTTAGAGAAATGAAGTACTTTGGCCAAACTTACAGCCAGTTAAGTGGTGGAGCTGGACTAAGGATTCAGACCATCCAACTCCAGTCCTGTGATTCTAACCACCATGTCATCTTCTTCCCCACAATGCTTCAAGTCTGCTCTCCTCCATTTCCTTTTCTTTTCTTCTTTTTTTTTTAGGAGGAGGAAAGATTTATTTGGGGACCCATATTTTCTTTCTTTTTTTATTAGATGGATATAGAGTTACAATTGAGGGGGAAACATTATCAAACATTCAAGAAGCAATGTATATATACTTAGTTATCCAGGGCTAATGCCATATCATGGATGCCCAGCTTAGGTTCCCCATGTTGCTGTTTCCCCCAGAAGAACCCCTGAGTTAAATGGATATCTCCTGGAGGACAGAGATTTCCTTCTGAGGTGATTCCCCCATATTCCCACCCTCCAGTCTCCTAGATGGTCTGACTAAGCCCTCCCCCCACCCTGTCCCCCACCCTGCACCTACAAGTATCCTAGGGAGTCGTCTCCCTGTTGTGTTGAGAATCATACAATTTGAAGTTGTTATTAGCTTAGCCATCTAACATACTGCTTCCCGATGTATTCTAGCTTCCACAGATGAGAGAAGCCGTTCGGCCCTTGAGTCTCTGAGATTGGGATACTTCATTAAGCATAATTCTTTCCATCTCCATCCATTTGATA
>PVKS010027272.1:0-27680 GCA_004027875.1 Aplodontia rufa | reverse complement strand
TGATAAAATCAGGGAGATTACCCAAGGTCCAGATGAAAATCCTGCCCTTTTCCTTGCCCGTCTAACCGAAGCAGTGACTAAATACACCAACCTTGACCTGGAAACTCCAGCTGGTACTCTTTTTCTCCATGTCCAATTCATTAGCCCCAGACATTCGCAGAAAGCTTAGACAACTAGAGAAGGGTCCCAAAACCTCACAACAGCAACTCCTAGATACCGCCTTTAAGGATTTTAACAACAGGGAGGATGAAGCCAAGAGGGAAAGAGAAAAACAGCTCAAAGCCGAATACCAACTTCTGGCTTCCACCATCCATCAGCCCAGGCCCGCTCCTACAGGCCCACCCACTGCCTGCTACCGATGTGGCCGAAATGGGCACTGGGCTAAAGCTTGCCCTAATCCGAGGCCTCCCACCAAGTCCTTCCACACTGTGGACAATGGGGACACTGGAAAGTGGACTGTCCCCAGGGGAGGACACCCCAACCCTCGGTCCAGGCCAACTCTCCTTTAACCCCTTATACAGAATTATTGGAATGAGGGGGTCCGGACTGCACTGCTCCTATCACAACCCAAGGAGCCCAGGGTTATTGGGATGGTGAACGGCCAATCTATTTCCTTTGTGGTCGACACTGGGGCTACTCTCTCCCTCTTGACTTCGTGGCAAGGACCCGCCCTTAGAAGCATACCCCTATTATGGGGGTCTCGGGAATTCCTGAGTATCCCCTCAAGACACCTCCCCTTCACTGCACCTTTGGGACACTCACCCTGTCCCTTTCCTTTATTATAATGCCCAGATGCCCAGTCCCTCTCTTAGGACGTGACCTCCTCCACAAACTCAAGGCTTCCATTACTGTTCCTCCCTTACAAACTACTGCCATATTTCTCATTCATGCCAGCCCGGATGCTGTGCCCACATTCCCTAAGCCTCCAACACCCCTCCCCCTTCCCCACATCAACCATTTGGTATGGGACACTTCTCAACCAAAAATAGCCTCACAATATTCTCCCATTCAAGTCTTTCTCAAAGACACTAATCAATATGTCACCTTACCCCAATATCCTCTCACACCCTGCACCTTCAAAGGGCTCAAACCTATAATCCCCCCCAACATATCCTTATCCCTGTCCATTTCCCACATAACTCTCCAATTCTTGGTGTTAAAAAGCCTAATGGTCAGCACAGTTCAAGACCTCCACCAAATCAATGAGGCCACAATCCGTTCCCATCCTGTAGTACCTAATCCCTACACCTTACTCTCCCATGTTCCTCCAAATACCTCTCACTTCTCAGGCTTAGATGCCTTCTTCACTATACCCCTTCACCCCTCTTCTCAGCCCCTCTTCGCTTTTACCTGGATGGACCCAGACACTAATCTCCCAGCAACTCATGTGGATGGTCCCCCCAGGGATTCTGGGACAGCCCCCACTATTTTGGACAGGCATTACAAAGGAACCTTGCTACCCTCAATCTACATCCAAGCTCCTTACTCTAATATGTAGATGATCTCCTGCTTTGCAGCCCTTCCTATGATCTTTCAAAACGTCACACCAGCACTCTCCTTAATGCATTGGCAAGGTGGGGGTACAGGGTCTCCCAACCTAAGGCCCAAATCTGCTCTCCCAAAGTCCTATATTTAGGCATAATTATAACTCCAAAAACCCGTACAATGCCCTCTCATTGCCTAACAGTATTCCAAAATGTTCCTCTTCCCTCTACCAAAAGGGAGCTCCTTTCATTATTAGGTCTCTTTAGTTACTTCCAAATCTGGATCCCTACTTTTTCTCTTATTGCAAAACCACTCTATGAAGCCTCAAAGGGGGATTCATCTGAGCCCCTTTCATCCCTGCCATCTCTTTCTTCAGCCCTTAACACTCTCCAAAATTCCCTCTTGCGATCTACCACCCTTTACTTACCAATTCACTCAAAGTCGTTTTTCCTCTCTCTCCATTCTAAACATGGCCAAGATTTAGCAGTCCTCTATCGAAAGTCAGAGGAGACCCCATAGCTTATCACCTTTTTAGCCAAACAACTTGATCCAGTATACCAAGGCTGGCCCTTATGTCTCAAAATCCTAGCCACCGCCACCCTCCTCATACCTGAGGCACAAAAATTCACCTTATACCAACACATTACCACCCTAACTTCCCAGTCTCTCTCAGACCTTCTCAGCCAAAACACCTTCTCTCCCTACCCTCTTCCAGAAGCCAGTTGTTACATGCTCACCTTATCAATCCCAAGGTCTCTTTCAGACAAGATCATCCACTAAACCCCACAACCCTTTTACCTTCACATGACTCTGGCTCTCTGCCATTGCCATCGTCTCTAATCTCTCACTCCTGTTCTGAAACCTTAGATCTCCTTATCAACCCTTTTTCACATATCACAGGCCAACCACTTCCTAATTCCCCTGACTGGTTCATTGACAGCAGTTCCCCAAACAATATCCCCATCTGGCAGGTTATGCCATCATTCAGGGCCATACTACAGAAAATTCTCCTTTTGTCCTCACCAAAATCACTGAAACTTCCTCCCTGCCCCCCAGCACCACGTCCCAACAGGCTGAACTCATAGCTCTCATCCGAGCCCTCACCCTAGCCAAAGATGTATCTACTGCCAGCACCTGTGTACACAAGAGCTGCTATTCATCAGCTTCTAGACGCCCTCACGGAGGTCAAAACTGTTGGCTGGGGATTTCAAAAGAATCCAATGCAGGATTCATTTGCCCACAAGCATATGGAAAAACCTTCTGCTGGACCATATTCACTCATTATGGTATGTCAGATGTGGCTGGTGTACAGGACCGGGCACCTAATAAGATGGTTAGGACACAAGTACCTCAGACCCTAGAACACATGCTTGTTGCTACCTGAAAGCCTTTAAATCTCTCCCTCCAACGGAAACCTCTATCAAATGATCCCCTCCTGCTTCAGCTTGTCGATTTAACATACCAGTTACCCAATCAGAAAAATCCCATTTTAGCCCAAGGGTGCTGGATGTGTCTGAGGCCCGGCTTCTCCCAATATGTAGCCAGCTCTCTTCAGATATCCAACTTAGCTACTCTTGATTGTACATCCCCCTCTGACACCACCACCCCAAAACTTACCTCAGTCCAACTTTTCCAAATAGCCCCCTTATGTTTCACGAAAGGACAGGATCTAACAATGCAGGAGAGATCCCTGATGAACAGTCTTTACAAACCCAGGAGATCTCTAACACAGGACAAGAAGCATACTGCCCACCCTCTCCAGAAGTGACATTTCTTTGTGGACAAAAGATGTATCACTGCTTGCCTGCCCAATGGAAGGGAACTTGCACCATGGTATTCCTTATCCCCCAAATAGACATAGCTACAGAAGACCAGGAGTTACCTGTCCCAGTCACTACCCATACTGGAACAAAAAGAGCCATCCAGTTTATCCCTCTATTAGCAACCCTTGGGATAGCTGCCGGAATAGGCACTGGAGCTGCAGGATCGGGAACCTCTGTAACCTACTACCACAAACTATCCAACCAACTCACAGGCGATATCCAACAGGTAGCACAATCAATATTAACACCACAAACCCAACTAGATTCCCTGGCCTCGATGGTCTTACAAGATCACCACAGTTTACATGTATTGACAGCTGAGAAAGGAGGGCTCTGTTTATAGCTACAGGAAGAATGCTGTTTCTACGTGGGCCAGTCCTGATTGGTCAGAGATAAAGTAAGACAACTGCAAGAGCAGCTGGATAAATGGAGGAAGGAACTGGAAAAATCCTGGGAGCCCCATGGGGGGACATATCCCAAAGGGCCTCCTGGTGATTACCCCTTTTAACACCCCTACTCTTAATCATGTTAATTCTTACCTTTCTCCCTTGTCTCATTAAAAATTTCCAGAAATTCATAACAAAACAAATCACAGTCATGTCCAGAGCCTCGTCAAAGCCGTGTTCCTGCTCCAGACTCTCAAGGGAAGGGCACCTTCTTTGCCCCCATGCCAGCAGGAAGCAGCCAGATATGACATCATCGACCCAGTTCATTGTATCCTTTTAGAGTCTGGAGTGATGGATATGGAACATTGCCAAAGGCCATTCAGTCAGGCAGCAAACCCCCTGCTCACTGTTTTGAAGCTTACAGGCTCCTTTACACCGAAGGTCACAGACTCGAAGTTCACAGACTCGGCCCTTATTGGAACCTAGTGTCTCGGGCCCTTATCAGAGGATCCCCACTCTACTAAGATAAAAAGTTTGACCAGAAAATTCCCGTGGTGACCACCTCCCACCCCTCAACTCAGTCCATAAAAGACCACCTCTCCGAAAGTCACATGGCCATTTTCCGCTTGGAAAGTGTGTCCCTGCAACTGTTTCAATACATCTCCTTGATCTGTTGAGGTCTGGATCCTTTCTTTCTGTGCCTTGTACCCTCCTTTTCAGCCTCTTTTCCTATCAAGCTTTTTCGCTTACAAGAAAAACTTTAGGAGGACTAGTTAATTTAGGGGCTCAAGGTTTCAGAGGTCTTAGTCCACAGAAGCCTGGCTTCATTCCTTTGGGCTCGAGGTAAGGCTGAACATCATGGCAGAAAGCATGGCTCCGGGGAGCAGAGAGAGAAACTCCACATCAGATACCGAACGTATACCCAGAGGCACACCCCCAATGACCCACCTTCTCCAGCCACACCCTACCTGCCTACAGATACCAGTTAATCCCTATCAGGGGATTAGCTCACTGATTGCGTTAAGGCACTCATAACCTGATCATTTCATCTCAGTCTTCCTGGATTGTCTCACTTGAGTTTTTGGGGGACTCATTTCATCCAAACCATAACAATCCATTTGTTGGATTAATAATTTAAAATGACTAACTGGGTGGTAAGTGTAGGCAGGTAGGCAGGTGAGGTGTGACTGAAAGAAGCAAGTCACTGGAGGCATGCCTTTGGGGTTTATATTTGGTCCCTGGTACCTTGTGCTCTGTCTTTCCCTCCCTCCCGTCCCCTTCCTGGCTCCGCCATGAGGTTAGCAGCTTTCCTTTTCCATGCCCGTCTGCCACGATGTGCTGCCTCATTTCAGGCCCAGAACAATTGACTTGGCCCGCCATGGACTGAACCTCTGAAACTCTGAGCTCAAAATAAACTTTTCCTCCTCTAAATTGTTTTTGTCAGGTATCTTGTTCACAGTGATGAAAAGCTGACTAACACACTTGCAAATACAAAGTGGGGTGAGATTAAATGATTCGACAAAATGTCAACAACTAATGAGTCCAGGTGAAGGATATATGGAGTCTCATCTCACTCTGCTTGCAACTCCTGTGTAGTTTGGAAGATTTGAAAATATAATCTTGAGTAAACGGGGATATTATGGGCTGTGTTATTCCAATTCGTTAGAAAATGTAGAAAAAGGTCATCAATCTCTAGAAAACATCACTGGCCAAAACTGATGCAAGAAGGAGTAGTGAACCTGAATCACAACCAAGACAGAAATAAATCAGGGGTCAAAATGCTTTTAACAAAGGAACAAACACACCCCGCCCCTATGCAAACAAACTCCAGAATTCCTCCACCAAATTCTGACAAATAGGCTAGGAGTAAATATCTTCACTTTGACACAAAGTCCTGGAGGAAACTGTAGAGGAGGGACACTCCCCAACACTCATGACATAGAAGTCCAAAAAAAAAAAAATTCAGAAAGATGATACTAGCCCATTGAATCCTACAGGATCCACAAGGGAGAACACATGATATGCCAAAATTAAATTGGATTTATTCCAGGAATACACACTTGATTTACCTTCAGAAAGTAAAGTAACATAATGCTGCACAGTTACAGATTACAGGAGATAAACAGAATCTTCAAGGAAAGAGAGAGATGGGTCTTCTGATGGGGCAACGTACAGTCTCTGGATCAGGGTAGTGGTTACTTCACTTCATCTCTTCATAATTACTTGCCATATTATGCGCTTATGCTTCCTGCACTTGTAATTTTACGCATAACTTGATCTAGTTTTTTTTTTTTTTTTGTATCTTGGTAAGGGTCCATCATTAAACAGCAATCTTTAATCCTTTAAGCAGAAGTGAATGATGATTGGAAAAGTCAGGAGAGCTGTAAAAGTCAGGTGATCCTGGAGGTCTAGGGAGGGGGATGTGATTGGGGTGGAGCACACAGGAGGGTCCCAAGGCTGTCAATGCTGTGATTCTTACTCTGAGTGGTGGCTACTGGGGACTTCTGCCCTGCACAACTGCCGGGGCCCTTGACGCTGTCGTCAAGTGACCAGTCAATGCTGGATTCCCGTGGGTATGGTTTGCATGGCCACCCTGGCAGCCAGAATGTGCACAGAGGAACCTGGCAAACACCAGTGCTGCCTTCATCCTAACAGGAAATGGATGGCAAGAAACTGTGGATGGAGAAAGTTCTTGGAGATTGAGGACAGGCAGGAATGAAGTTGCCCAAGTTCACCCAGGAGTTTGGGACAGCAAGGACTAGAATCCATGGTTGTGACTCACCATGAGAATCTGATGCTGTGGATGTCACCTTACAGCCCAGAATGCATCCTGCTTGGCCTCCACACAGCTGGGCACAAGCGCCCTGGCTGCCTATCATTGGCTAGCTAGCTGGCTGACACCCCTTACGCCCTAGCTGGAGTCTGACAGTGAGACCATCTTTTCCGCCCTCAGGGTGAAGGCTCATGTTTGGAAATGAACAATGGGAGCCCGAGCACCTGGTCCAGGTGGGATTTGGCTCAGGGCTACAAGGTGTACCTGCATCAAGCACAGGCACACAGTTCAGCCAACCTCTAGAGCCCACACTGAGCAGAGTAGCATGAAGAGGCAGGACTGGGACAAGGGCTGCACAAGCCAGCGCCAAGTACTCCTGGCTGGCAGGGAAGGCCTCAGGGAAAGAGAAGGGTCGGGGAGCACAGGGAATGAGGGAAGGGAGTGTGGCCTCCTTTCTGTTTGGGCCCAATGGAATTTTCTATTGTGAGCCTCACAATCTGACACTTATTCCCCTAGAACCAGGTGTAACCCCGACAGTTGCCAGTGGTGTGGTGCACTCATTACAGCAATGTTATAGTACTGCAGCTGGTGTTGAATGTGGAAAAAGAGAGAGAACCCGTGCTCAGAGGGAAGGAGTGGGACTAGTGAGTGAAGCTTGTCACCATGGGTCGAGCTTGTGCCCTGGCAAGGCTCGGTCAATAGGCCATTCCCCTGATGGAGATGGCCCCTTGCCTAAGGATGGTGCCCAGTGCTGGAATTGACCCCGGTTGGAACCAAACCCAAGGTCTCATGTGGCAGAAACCCCCAGCTGCAGAGTCTGCCCAGCTTCTTCAGGCAGATGTCAGCTTGCTGTTACTCCAAGAAACAGCAACTTAGGCCAGTGTCTCAGACACAGCCTGAGGAACCCAGCCCCACTGCTCAGGTGAAGGTTTGAAGTGGATGGTCAAAGTGTCCACTGCCCATCCTTTCTGGCTCTGAGGCCTGTGATTGACCTACCACTTGTGTGACAATCTGTCTCCCTGAGCCCAACCCCCGGGGTCCCAGAAGGGACACAGAGTGAGAATGCAGGGAAGGGTGGTCCGAAGCCTGATCCGCTCTCTGCAGACAGTCCTTCTCTTTCCTACTTGCCATCCTCACTGTGCCAATTCCACCGGGGCACTAGTTAGCTCAGGGCATGACTGTCTCCCAAAGGGGTACCCTGCTTCAAAGATGAGGAGAGAACCGGCCACTTTGAGGTAGCCAGCCAGCCTGCACTTCATTCCATTGGTAACACAGGACTTTCTGAGACACAATATTCATCTCAGAGGAAGATCAGGAGCCCATGCCATGGACTCCCAGGAATTTTTTTTTTTTTTTTTTTTTTTTTTGGTGCCAGAAATTGAACTCCGGGGTGCTTAATCACTGAGCCACATCCCCAGCCTTTTTTCTACTTTGAGACAAGGTCTCGCTTTTTTGACAGCACCAACCACCTGTTGCTGAGTTTGGGGACCTCCACTTCATCCCACCCCACACCCCCCTATATTTTAGGACTTGAACACCACCCCTCCTAAAAAGTAGATAACAACCTTGCTCTGGTGTATTCGATTGCAGGCCCCGCCCCTACTGCCTCTATTCCCTGAGTCAGATATTTCTCTGTCCAGGGAAGTCACCTCTGGTTCCTTTGATTCATGACCACAAACACTCTGACAGACACATGCACACATGCATACACACGCACATACACACCTTGAATGCTACATCTTCATTTGTCAGAGCTGTCGATTAAATACCTAGCCTCTCCAGAATGGGAGCCGTATTACCTCACTCAAACATGAACCTGTCCCCGAGTGTCAGGCACACTCAACCCTGGACCCTGGATGAAGCAAGGAACCCAGCCCAACTGTCCATCAGTGAGGAAGACATCAGAACATGGAGCTCAGACAAAATCTCATGTGACCTCAGGAGGCAGTCTGGAAGATGGAGCTGGGACATGGAAATATCATGTCCAGGAAAATTTGTGCCATGGGAGTGATCAAACAGTATCCTGCTGGGCACCATCCATGCACATGCAGACCTACCATCCATACCTGCCCTTTTCAGATGAGAGCTATGGAGCTGACAGGTGAAGGAACTGACAGTTCCTTCACCACCCACCACCCACCCCCACCAAGATAGCATAGAGGAGCCAGAACAGATGCACCTCCCCACCTGCAACTCAGACACAAACCCCCATTTTCTCCCATTCCCTACGCCTGTACCTTGCTCTGCCACCCGCTGGGATGTGACCTCTGCCTTCATCCCTCTATGGAAAGGAAGAAGGCAGAACTGACAGAGCTTGGCAAGTGAGCTTCAAAGATGAGAGCTAAGCAGGAACTAAGGGTCACGGGCTACTTCTAGCTGAGTTGTCATTCTGTGGGCTGCCACCAGAAGAAGATACTGAGCCCCAAGAGAAGCCTGGGTCTGGGAAGGAGAAGATGAGCTCAGCTGTGCCCTCCAATCTCTGCTGAAATACTTTGCTAGAAAGAGGTCACCAGGGAAGAACCATGGGGGAGAATAAGGATGCTCAGGACAGAAAAGCAGGGTCAGAGAGGAAAATCAGGGCAGCAAAACAGGAACAAAGGCAGGAGGGACTGGAGCTCTGGAAGGGGCTTATTCGTTCCTCCTGAAACGGGGGACATTGGGCAAGAATTTGTCCTATGAGACCCCCCCAGAGAGAAGGATGTTAGCAGAGAATACCAGGAGGGCCAGAGGAGAAAAGGAAGAAATTCTAGTGTGTCCGGGCCCAGCCCACACAGAACCCAGACCCAGGGCACCATGGTAAGCCTGAGCACTGGGCTTCTGATCAGAGGTTGGCCCAGACTCCCCTCTGGGAGAGACCCACCACAAAACGTGAGGGGTACTCTTCTTAGCCAGCTCCCCACCCTTCTCCTGGCCACTGTAGGCCCTTACTCCTCAGACAAGAGGGCAGACCACAGATCCAGAAAGGTACTTTAATTTGAAATTGCTGCGGACTAGAGTGGGCAGGCAGGGGTGGCTAAAGAAGAACCAGAGGGAATCGGCTTGGTTGCTGTTCATCAGCTCCACTGGCGCCAGCTGCTTGCCTTGTACGATGATGCTGGGTTCAACCTGCCAAGCAGAGCAGAGTCAGGGCTTCCCCTTGGCCCAAGCCACCATGCAGCCCTCCCAGGCAACCACGATTGTGGGAAGGGGTATGGTAAGTGTAACACTAACTTCCAAGGTCCTGGAACTTGTTAGCGAAGGAACGCATGATCGCTGAAAGAGAGAGGCATAACTGAGCACTTGGACGTAGGCATACAGGGACTTCGCTCCCTGGTCCTATCCCAATGTCCCATGGGGAACCTCCTGCTGCTGTCCAATCCCCCACCCCGCACTGGAGCTCAACATGGAAATGTCTTCTGCAAGGGAACAACATGTACCAGTAGTGCTCAAACACTGGGGCATGGCAGAACCATTCAGCAATGTGTTAAGAACAAGCAAGCAAACAAACAAACATAGGGCAACAAACACCAAAGCAAGCCAGACCAACCAGTGCTTAACGGGAAAATAAAGGGGGCATCTCTAGAGGTCCCAAGAGGAGTCGTCTTTGGGACTCAATGGCAGAGTGCATGGAGTTCAATGAACTTCCTTTTGTGCATAAGTCCCAGCCGTCCAGGCACAGATGGTACCAGGGCGAGGCCTGCTTGGTTTCCCCATCCCACGGGAATGTCCCACCCTGCGGTGCCACCTGTACCTGCAGCCCAGCCCAGCCCAGCCCAGCCCCAGGCATCTGCATGGAGACACCGAGACCTGCCTCTGCCCCTGCCCCTGCCCCTGCCCCAGCCCAGGCTTCGTCATACCTAGCTGCTCCTTGAGGTCCTCTATTTCTTTCTGTAGCACCACACACTGGCCCAGCAGACACCAAAGAAAGAGAAATGAGGAATAACATCCTGGCAACCTGTCTCCGCATCCTCCCACTCATCCCCTACTCCTCACGTTCCCTCATATCCCACAGCCCAGAGGCAACACAGGCAGGGAATCCTCAGTGGGAAGGAGGAGGCCTCTCCTCCTGGGGTGTGGGACACAGGGGGTGGGCACTTAAGTCAGCTTAACGTGGACATGGAGCCCACCATCTAGTTGGGGCTGGCATTTTTGGAGCCAGAGCATAAAGCCTTACCCGGGGACAGCCCTGTGCTCCAGGTGGTTGCTGCTGTCTTTCCAGAACCAGGGGACGCACAGGAGGAACCTGCTCACCTGAAAAGAGAGCACAAAACCCAGCTCTCCATCCTGGGTTTGAAGTGGAAAGGGCCTGGCTGTGTCTAAATGAGGCAGCATCTCCCTCTGCAGGCAGCAGGTTGCACCTGCTCTGCCTGGCACCTCCATCCCTCTCTCTGAGCCTGCCTTCCTTGATGCCCCGTATCAGCCCCAGCTGTCACTGTGGACCCCTAGCACTGTGACTCTGGGTTGGACACTAGCAGAGCTGCAGTCACAGCCAGACCCTGGGAAGAGCCATACCGCTGAACATGACACAAAAGAAAGGGCTGTGTTCCTCTGAAAGTCTACTTCTGGAGTTGGTGTTTGGAATACCACTACAAATCACCCCCATAGCATAATTCCCCCATAGGGGACCAAGTGGCCTGAAGCCAGTTCTGTCCACACTCTGCTTCCTGTGGGCATGCTGCCTGCTTAAGGAGAGAAGCCTGGGAGCAAGCCTGGGTCCCCAGAAGCGACAGAGCCAGAAGTTTCCCTCCCCCCTCCCTCTCCCCT
This sequence comes from Aplodontia rufa, assembly GCA_004027875.1. Lineage (NCBI taxonomy): Eukaryota > Metazoa > Chordata > Mammalia > Rodentia > Aplodontiidae > Aplodontia > Aplodontia rufa. The sequence continues at coordinate 16,470 of PVKS010027272.1, read as the reverse complement.
CTACTGCTATCAAATCCACAGGACTCACCAGAGGGTTCAGGGCCTCTGGGAGTGCGGCCTCGCTGGCTCAAGTCCAAGGGCTGGGAGCTTCCTGGAGGTTGGGGAACTCCAATGTGGGGTTCTCCACGCTGCATGCACAGGCAAGGTGCCCCCGGCCGGGGTGTTAGAAGCTAACACAGAAATTTCCCTCTCAGTCTGGTTAGGGCACATGTGTGTGCACGAGCACGCGCATGTGCATTTGCTGCATTTACTGCAGGGGCTGCAGTAAAGCGAGGAACAAGAAGGAATACCAAGGCTCATCTCATCGGCACTGGCTCCCTTACTCGGTCCTAGGTCCTGGAGGTAGAGCTGAGTCAGGAAGAAACATGAGTGGGCTGCTGGGCACAGGGTTCGAAGAAAGCCCAGGCCCCCTGCAAGGCAGGCTTGGGGAAGGGCTGGGAGGGGGGAAGCAGATGGGTCGAAACACAAGATGCGCGGGTCGAAACACAAGATGCGCAGCTCAAATGGTAAGCAGAGGGGTCACCTGACCCAGACAGTGGCCAGCCCTGCTTTCCATCCCAGCCCCTGCCTGAGAAGGAGACAGGAAATGCACAAAGTGTGGCCAACAGTGACCTACCAGGTGCTTTCTTGATGTCTTTCTTGACTACAAAGACCCCTAATTTGGCATCCTAATGACAGGGGGCTCCCAAAGACAACCCTTGAGCAAGGTGCGCAGGCAGCAAGAACAAAGAAGTGTGGGCTAGGGGAGGAGAAGTGTAGAGGAGGAGGAAGGCCTACTCACTTGGGCCTGCAGAACTGCATCTCTATTTGGGTCATTATCTTCACTGGCCACAGGCGGGGACTCCTGTATCTTCTTGGCCACAGATCTCTTCCCAGTGCCACCGTGCTTGGACTGTTTGAGTCCCAAGGGCAGCAAAGAATACCTCTTGGACCTCCCAAGCAGTGGAACCCCTGAGATTGGAGGGAAAGTGGCCAGCTCTAGGGGAGCTGCATTGAGTCTTTGCCCCCATGAAGGGAAGCCCCCCCCCCCAAGGTCACTCTTGAACCACCTCCCAGGGATTTCTTCTCCTGGATGGCCTTCTTCCCAGGAGTGGCCCTGGGCAGGCCCCCAGCATCATCAGCAGCAGATGCAGCAGCACCTGGGTAGCTGGGCCTGCTCCCCCCATTGCTCCAGAGCATGCTTTGCATTTTCTTGGGGGAACAGGCTTCCAGCTCTCCGGAGGCCTGCCTTTCCATGGCTGAGGTGAGTCCACTGGCAGTGGAGGTCAGCAGGGGACCCAGCATGTGAAGGAAATTTCCCCTGCCAGGGACACTCAAGCATCTGGCTGGGTCTCCCAGCTCCCGGGGTCTGCTGGACCTGACCCGGCCGCCTCCTCTAGGGCAAATGCTCACCCTCATCAGCGGGATCTCACTGAACTCATCTGAAGACTCGGGGTCGGAAGAGGGTCGCTGGGCTTCCCTGCTGCCCATCATCCTACTTTTGATGCCCTTTTTGGGGTTCCCCCGGCCCCGGCCCCCCTCGGGCCCACTGGGGTGACTCGGAGTTGGAGGCAGAGGTCTGCTGCCCTTCCACACTGCTCAGAGCCAGTGCGCCTCTCCCTCTGGGGCCTGCCTCTGCGTCCGCCCAAATGGCAGACAGTTCGGCAGCGAAGCTTTCTGGGGACGGGTATCTGCGAGTGCCCCGGGGCTCCCGGCCCATCAGCTGATGGACCATGGCCACAGACTGCACAGCGAGGTGGGGCATGAAATTCAATGCATCTCCCTTCTCGTCGGCAGAGGAGCCAGGCCTGTCTTCCCAACCCGGGAGCACCGCCCTTCCCGCCTCTAGCTGTTCACACTGGGCCTCTGAGTTGGGAAGAGATAGAGGGGGAAAGGCCCAGAAGCCCGCCCTCACCCTCCCCACTTTGGTGGCCCCAACTCAAGGCCCCGGCCCAAGTCCTGTGGGCCTCCTCGCCCCCCTGCCCACCCCCGCCCCCGGCAGTCTGCAGGATGGACACCTGAAGGCTTCCCACCTTCCTGGCCAAAGCTGTCTCCCTGAACAGAAGCCTCATCAGCTGAGCTCATGGTGCCAGTCTAGGTGGACAGACTCGAGGGAAGCGCTTCTCCGCGAGATCAGCTATCAGCTAGCCCCGCAGCAATGCATTCGCCCCAGGCACGAGATTCTCTCAAACACCACGAGGGTTCACGTGCTTCCCGTGGAGTGTTGGCCTTTGGGTCTAAGCATTGGCCAACAGAGGTGGGGGCCGACCAATGAGAATGCCTCCATGGGGGTATCTAAGGGCGTGAAGCCCTCTTATTAGTCTGAGTCACTGCCAAGGAGCGTGCAGCTTCTTGGATCTTCCAACTATGCATTGGCCAATGGGGGTGATATCAGACCAATGAGAAAGCCTCCAGGTGGGTATCTAAGGGCATGAAGCCTTCTCATTGGTCTGCCTCTCCGCTAACCAGCATGCACCTCCTTGGATATTCTGACTATGCATTGGTCAATAGGGGTGAGATCAGACCAATGAGAAGGCCTCCAGGTGGGTATCTAAGGGCATGAAGCCTTCTCATTGGTCTGCCTCTCCGCTAACCAGCATGCACCTCCTTGGATATTCTGACTATGCATTGGTCAATAGGGGTGAGGGTGAACCAATGAGAAAGCCTCCATGTGGTATCTAAGGGCGTGAAGCCTTCACGCTGGTCTGCCTCCCAACAATCAGCGCATAGCGCCGTTCATCTTTCAGTCTATGCATTAGCCAATAGAGGCGAGAGAAGACCGATGAGAAGGCTTGCATGCGGGTATCTAAGGGCCTGAAACCTTCTCATTGGTCTGCCACCCTGACATCCAGCGCACTGCTCCAAGGATATTCGGTCTATGCACTGACTAATACAGAGGAGGGCAGACCAATGAGAGGCCTCCACGCAGCAACAAAGCATGTGAAGCCTCGCGGTGTTTGAGAGGATCTCGTGTCTGGGGCCACTGCGTTCTCGCCGAGAAGCGGTTCCCTCGAGTTTGTCTACCCACACTGGCGTCATGAGCTCTGCGGATGAGGCTTCTGTTCCAGGAGACAGCTTTGCCCAGGAAGGTGGGAAGCCCACAGACGTCCGTCCTGCAGACTGTTGGGGGCGGGGAGGGGTGGTGGGTCGGGGTGGGGAGGAGGAGTGGGGGGGGCGAGAGGGGGTGGCCCACAGGGCCCCGGCCCGGGCATTGCGTTGGGGCCTCCACCGAGTGGGGATGGCGAGGGCAGCCTTCTGGAACTTACCCTCCTCTATCTTTTCCCACTGGACTTTCTGAGTTTGACTCAGAAGGGGCGGGTCAGGGGGGGAGGCCCACGAGGCCTGGGCCAGAGCCTTGAGTTGGGGCCTCCAAGCAGAGTGGGGAGGGTGAGGACGGTCTTCTGGGCCTTTCCCCCTCTATCTCTTCCCAACTCAGAGGCCCAGTGTGAACAGCTAGAGGCGGGAAGGGCGGTGCTCCCGGGTTGGGAAGACAGGCCTGGCTCCTCTGCCGACGAGAAGGGAGATGCATTGAATTTCATGCCCCACCTCGCTGTGCAGTCTGTGGCCATGGTCCATCAGCTGATGGGCCGGGAGCCCCGGGGCACTCGCAGATACCCGTCCCCAGAAAGCTTCGCTGCCGAACTGTCTGCCATTTGGGCGGACGCAGAGGCAGGCCCCAGAGGGAGAGGCGCACTGGCTCTGAGCAGTGTGGAAGGGCAGCAGACCTCTGCCTCCAACTCCGAGTCACCCCAGTGGGCCCGAGGGGGGCCGGGGCCGGGGGAACCCCAAAAAGGGCATCAAAAGTAGGATGATGGGCAGCAGGGAAGCCCAGCGACCCTCTTCCGACCCCGAGTCTTCAGATGAGTTCAGTGAGATCCCGCTGATGAGGGTGAGCATTTGCCCTAGAGGAGGCGGCCGGGTCAGGTCCAGCAGACCCCGGGAGCTGGGAGACCCAGCCAGATGCTTGAGTGTCCCTGGCAGGGGAAATTTCCTTCACATGCTGGGTCCCCTGCTGACCTCCACTGCCAGTGGACTCACCTCAGCCATGGAAAGGCAGGCCTCCGGAGAGCTGGAAGCCTGTTCCCCCAAGAAAATGCAAAGCATGCTCTGGAGCAATGGGGGGAGCAGGCCCAGCTACCCAGGTGCTGCTGCATCTGCTGCTGATGATGCTGGGGGCCTGCCCAGGGCCACTCCTGGGAAGAAGGCCATCCAGGAGAAGAAATCCCTGGGAGGTGGTTCAAGAGTGACCTTGGGGGGGGGGGCTTCCCTTCATGGGGGCAAAGACTCAATGCAGCTCCCCTAGAGCTGGCCACTTTCCCTCCAATCTCAGGGGTTCCACTGCTTGGGAGGTCCAAGAGGTATTCTTTGCTGCCCTTGGGACTCAAACAGTCCAAGCACGGTGGCACTGGGAAGAGATCTGTGGCCAAGAAGATACAGGAGTCCCCGCCTGTGGCCAGTGAAGATAATGACCCAAATAGAGATGCAGTTCTGCAGGCCCAAGTGAGTAGGCCTTCCTCCTCCTCTACACTTCTCCTCCCCTAGCCCACACTTCTTTGTTCTTGCTGCCTGCGCACCTTGCTCAAGGGTTGTCTTTGGGAGCCCCCTGTCATTAGGATGCCAAATTAGGGGTCTTTGTAGTCAAGAAAGACATCAAGAAAGCACCTGGTAGGTCACTGTTGGCCACACTTTGTGCATTTCCTGTCTCCTTCTCAGGCAGGGGCTGGGATGGAAAGCAGGGCTGGCCACTGTCTGGGTCAGGTGACCCCTCTGCTTACCATTTGAGCTGCGCATCTTGTGTTTCGACCCGCGCATCTTGTGTTTCGACCCATCTGCTTCCCCCCTCCCAGCCCTTCCCCAAGCCTGCCTTGCAGGGGGCCTGGGCTTTCTTCGAACCCTGTGCCCAGCAGCCCACTCATGTTTCTTCCTGACTCAGCTCTACCTCCAGGACCTAGGACCGAGTAAGGGAGCCAGTGCCGATGAGATGAGCCTTGGTATTCCTTCTTGTTCCTCGCTTTACTGCAGCCCCTGCAGTAAATGCAGCAAATGCACATGCGCGTGCTCGTGCACACACATGTGCCCTAACCAGACTGAGAGGGAAATTTCTGTGTTAGCTTCTAACACCCCGGCCGGGGGCACCTTGCCTGTGCATGCAGCGTGGAGAACCCCACATTGGAGTTCCCCAACCTCCAGGAAGCTCCCAGCCCTTGGACTTGAGCCAGCGAGGCCGCACTCCCAGAGGCCCTGAACCCTCTGGTGAGTCCTGTGGATTTGATAGCAGTAGAGGGGAGAGGGAGGGGGGAGGGAAACTTCTGGCTCTGTCGCTTCTGGGGACCCAGGCTTGCTCCCAGGCTTCTCTCCTTAAGCAGGCAGCATGCCCACAGGAAGCAGAGTGTGGACAGAACTGGCTTCAGGCCACTTGGTCCCCTATGGGGGAATTATGCTATGGGGGTGATTTGTAGTGGTATTCCAAACACCAACTCCAGAAGTAGACTTTCAGAGGAACACAGCCCTTTCTTTTGTGTCATGTTCAGCGGTATGGCTCTTCCCAGGGTCTGGCTGTGACTGCAGCTCTGCTAGTGTCCAACCCAGAGTCACAGTGCTAGGGGTCCACAGTGACAGCTGGGGCTGATACGGGGCATCAAGGAAGGCAGGCTCAGAGAGAGGGATGGAGGTGCCAGGCAGAGCAGGTGCAACCTGCTGCCTGCAGAGGGAGATGCTGCCTCATTTAGACACAGCCAGGCCCTTTCCACTTCAAACCCAGGATGGAGAGCTGGGTTTTGTGCTCTCTTTTCAGGTGAGCAGGTTCCTCCTGTGCGTCCCCTGGTTCTGGAAAGACAGCAGCAACCACCTGGAGCACAGGGCTGTCCCCGGGTAAGGCTTTATGCTCTGGCTCCAAAAATGCCAGCCCCAACTAGATGGTGGGCTCCATGTCCACGTTAAGCTGACTTAAGTGCCCACCCCCTGTGTCCCACACCCCAGGAGGAGAGGCCTCCTCCTTCCCACTGAGGATTCCCTGCCTGTGTTGCCTCTGGGCTGTGGGATATGAGGGAACGTGAGGAGTAGGGGATGAGTGGGAGGATGCGGAGACAGGTTGCCAGGATGTTATTCCTCATTTCTCTTTCTTTGGTGTCTGCTGGGCCAGTGTGTGGTGCTACAGAAAGAAATAGAGGATCTCAAGGAGCAGCTAGGTATGACGAAGCCTGGGCTGGGGCAGGGGCAGGGGCAGGGGCAGAGGCAGGTCTCGGTGTCTCCATGCAGATGCCTGGGGCTGGGCTGGGCTGGGCTGGGCTGCAGGTACAGGTGGCACCGCAGGGTGGGACATTCCCGTGGGATGGGGAAACCAAGCAGGCCTCGCCCTGGTACCATCTGTGCCTGGACGGCTGGGACTTATGCACAAAAGGAAGTTCATTGAACTCCATGCACTCTGCCATTGAGTCCCAAAGACGACTCCTCTTGGGACCTCTAGAGATGCCCCCTTTATTTTCCCGTTAAGCACTGGTTGGTCTGGCTTGCTTTGGTGTTTGTTGCCCTATGTTTGTTTGTTTGCTTGCTTGTTCTTAACACATTGCTGAATGGTTCTGCCATGCCCCAGTGTTTGAGCACTACTGGTACATGTTGTTCCCTTGCAGAAGACATTTCCATGTTGAGCTCCAGTGCGGGGTGGGGGATTGGACAGCAGCAGGAGGTTCCCCATGGGACATTGGGATAGGACCAGGGAGCGAAGTCCCTGTATGCCTACGTCCAAGTGCTCAGTTATGCCTCTCTCTTTCAGCGATCATGCGTTCCTTCGCTAACAAGTTCCAGGACCTTGGAAGTTAGTGTTACACTTACCATACCCCTTCCCACAATCGTGGTTGCCTGGGAGGGCTGCATGGTGGCTTGGGCCAAGGGGAAGCCCTGACTCTGCTCTGCTTGGCAGGTTGAACCCAGCATCATCGTACAAGGCAAGCAGCTGGCGCCAGTGGAGCTGATGAACAGCAACCAAGCCGATTCCCTCTGGTTCTTCTTTAGCCACCCCTGCCTGCCCACTCTAGTCCGCAGCAATTTCAAATTAAAGTACCTTTCTGGATCTGTGGTCTGCCCTCTTGTCTGAGGAGTAAGGGCCTACAGTGGCCAGGAGAAGGGTGGGGAGCTGGCTAAGAAGAGTACCCCTCACGTTTTGTGGTGGGTCTCTCCCAGAGGGGAGTCTGGGCCAACCTCTGATCAGAAGCCCAGTGCTCAGGCTTACCATGGTGCCCTGGGTCTGGGTTCTGTGTGGGCTGGGCCCGGACACACTAGAATTTCTTCCTTTTCTCCTCTGGCCCTCCTGGTATTCTCTGCTAACATCCTTCTCTCTGGGGGGGTCTCATAGGACAAATTCTTGCCCAATGTCCCCCGTTTCAGGAGGAACGAATAAGCCCCTTCCAGAGCTCCAGTCCCTCCTGCCTTTGTTCCTGTTTTGCTGCCCTGATTTTCCTCTCTGACCCTGCTTTTCTGTCCTGAGCATCCTTATTCTCCCCCATGGTTCTTCCCTGGTGACCTCTTTCTAGCAAAGTATTTCAGCAGAGATTGGAGGGCACAGCTGAGCTCATCTTCTCCTTCCCAGACCCAGGCTTCTCTTGGGGCTCAGTATCTTCTTCTGGTGGCAGCCCACAGAATGACAACTCAGCTAGAAGTAGCCCGTGACCCTTAGTTCCTGCTTAGCTCTCATCTTTGAAGCTCACTTGCCAAGCTCTGTCAGTTCTGCCTTCTTCCTTTCCATAGAGGGATGAAGGCAGAGGTCACATCCCAGCGGGTGGCAGAGCAAGGTACAGGCGTAGGGAATGGGAGAAAATGGGGGTTTGTGTCTGAGTTGCAGGTGGGGAGGTGCATCTGTTCTGGCTCCTCTATGCTATCTTGGTGGGGGTGGGTGGTGGGTGGTGAAGGAACTGTCAGTTCCTTCACCTGTCAGCTCCATAGCTCTCATCTGAAAAGGGCAGGTATGGATGGTAGGTCTGCATGTGCATGGATGGTGCCCAGCAGGATACTGTTTGATCACTCCCATGGCACAAATTTTCCTGGACATGATATTTCCATGTCCCAGCTCCATCTTCCAGACTGCCTCCTGAGGTCACATGAGATTTTGTCTGAGCTCCATGTTCTGATGTCTTCCTCACTGATGGACAGTTGGGCTGGGTTCCTTGCTTCATCCAGGGTCCAGGGTTGAGTGTGCCTGACACTCGGGGACAGGTTCATGTTTGAGTGAGGTAATACGGCTCCCATTCTGGAGAGGCTAGGTATTTAATCGACAGCTCTGACAAATGAAGATGTAGCATTCAAGGTGTGTATGTGCGTGTGTATGCATGTGTGCATGTGTCTGTCAGAGTGTTTGTGGTCATGAATCAAAGGAACCAGAGGTGACTTCCCTGGACAGAGAAATATCTGACTCAGGGAATAGAGGCAGTAGGGGCGGGGCCTGCAATCGAATACACCAGAGCAAGGTTGTTATCTACTTTTTAGGAGGGGTGGTGTTCAAGTCCTAAAATATAGGGGGGTGTGGGGTGGGATGAAGTGGAGGTCCCCAAACTCAGCAACAGGTGGTTGGTGCTGTCAAAAAAGCGAGACCTTGTCTCAAAGTAGAAAAAAGGCTGGGGATGTGGCTCAGTGATTAAGCACCCCGGAGTTCAATTTCTGGCACCAAAAAAAAAAAAAAAAAAAAAAAAAATTCCTGGGAGTCCATGGCATGGGCTCCTGATCTTCCTCTGAGATGAATATTGTGTCTCAGAAAGTCCTGTGTTACCAATGGAATGAAGTGCAGGCTGGCTGGCTACCTCAAAGTGGCCGGTTCTCTCCTCATCTTTGAAGCAGGGTACCCCTTTGGGAGACAGTCATGCCCTGAGCTAACTAGTGCCCCGGTGGAATTGGCACAGTGAGGATGGCAAGTAGGAAAGAGAAGGACTGTCTGCAGAGAGCGGATCAGGCTTCGGACCACCCTTCCCTGCATTCTCACTCTGTGTCCCTTCTGGGACCCCGGGGGTTGGGCTCAGGGAGACAGATTGTCACACAAGTGGTAGGTCAATCACAGGCCTCAGAGCCAGAAAGGATGGGCAGTGGACACTTTGACCATCCACTTCAAACCTTCACCTGAGCAGTGGGGCTGGGTTCCTCAGGCTGTGTCTGAGACACTGGCCTAAGTTGCTGTTTCTTGGAGTAACAGCAAGCTGACATCTGCCTGAAGAAGCTGGGCAGACTCTGCAGCTGGGGGTTTCTGCCACATGAGACCTTGGGTTTGGTTCCAACCGGGGTCAATTCCAGCACTGGGCACCATCCTTAGGCAAGGGGCCATCTCCATCAGGGGAATGGCCTATTGACCGAGCCTTGCCAGGGCACAAGCTCGACCCATGGTGACAAGCTTCACTCACTAGTCCCACTCCTTCCCTCTGAGCACGGGTTCTCTCTCTTTTTCCACATTCAACACCAGCTGCAGTACTATAACATTGCTGTAATGAGTGCACCACACCACTGGCAACTGTCGGGGTTACACCTGGTTCTAGGGGAATAAGTGTCAGATTGTGAGGCTCACAATAGAAAATTCCATTGGGCCCAAACAGAAAGGAGGCCACACTCCCTTCCCTCATTCCCTGTGCTCCCCGACCCTTCTCTTTCCCTGAGGCCTTCCCTGCCAGCCAGGAGTACTTGGCGCTGGCTTGTGCAGCCCTTGTCCCAGTCCTGCCTCTTCATGCTACTCTGCTCAGTGTGGGCTCTAGAGGTTGGCTGAACTGTGTGCCTGTGCTTGATGCAGGTACACCTTGTAGCCCTGAGCCAAATCCCACCTGGACCAGGTGCTCGGGCTCCCATTGTTCATTTCCAAACATGAGCCTTCACCCTGAGGGCGGAAAAGATGGTCTCACTGTCAGACTCCAGCTAGGGCGTAAGGGGTGTCAGCCAGCTAGCTAGCCAATGATAGGCAGCCAGGGCGCTTGTGCCCAGCTGTGTGGAGGCCAAGCAGGATGCATTCTGGGCTGTAAGGTGACATCCACAGCATCAGATTCTCATGGTGAGTCACAACCATGGATTCTAGTCCTTGCTGTCCCAAACTCCTGGGTGAACTTGGGCAACTTCATTCCTGCCTGTCCTCAATCTCCAAGAACTTTCTCCATCCACAGTTTCTTGCCATCCATTTCCTGTTAGGATGAAGGCAGCACTGGTGTTTGCCAGGTTCCTCTGTGCACATTCTGGCTGCCAGGGTGGCCATGCAAACCATACCCACGGGAATCCAGCATTGACTGGTCACTTGACGACAGCGTCAAGGGCCCCGGCAGTTGTGCAGGGCAGAAGTCCCCAGTAGCCACCACTCAGAGTAAGAATCACAGCATTGACAGCCTTGGGACCCTCCTGTGTGCTCCACCCCAATCACATCCCCCTCCCTAGACCTCCAGGATCACCTGACTTTTACAGCTCTCCTGACTTTTCCAATCATCATTCACTTCTGCTTAAAGGATTAAAGATTGCTGTTTAATGATGGACCCTTACCAAGATACAAAAAAAAAAAAAAAACTAGATCAAGTTATGCGTAAAATTACAAGTGCAGGAAGCATAAGCGCATAATATGGCAAGTAATTATGAAGAGATGAAGTGAAGTAACCACTACCCTGATCCAGAGACTGTACGTTGCCCCATCAGAAGACCCATCTCTCTCTTTCCTTGAAGATTCTGTTTATCTCCTGTAATCTGTAACTGTGCAGCATTATGTTACTTTACTTTCTGAAGGTAAATCAAGTGTGTATTCCTGGAATAAATCCAATTTAATTTTGGCATATCATGTGTTCTCCCTTGTGGATCCTGTAGGATTCAATGGGCTAGTATCATCTTTCTGAATTTTTTTTTTTTTGGACTTCTATGTCATGAGTGTTGGGGAGTGTCCCTCCTCTACAGTTTCCTCCAGGACTTTGTGTCAAAGTGAAGATATTTACTCCTAGCCTATTTGTCAGAATTTGGTGGAGGAATTCTGGAGTTTGTTTGCATAGGGGCGGGGTGTGTTTGTTCCTTTGTTAAAAGCATTTTGACCCCTGATTTATTTCTGTCTTGGTTGTGATTCAGGTTCACTACTCCTTCTTGCATCAGTTTTGGCCAGTGATGTTTTCTAGAGATTGATGACCTTTTTCTACATTTTCTAACGAATTGGAATAACACAGCCCATAATATCCCCGTTTACTCAAGATTATATTTTCAAATCTTCCAAACTACACAGGAGTTGCAAGCAGAGTGAGATGAGACTCCATATATCCTTCACCTGGACTCATTAGTTGTTGACATTTTGTCGAATCATTTAATCTCACCCCACTTTGTATTTGCAAGTGTGTTAGTCAGCTTTTCATCACTGTGAACAAGATACCTGACAAAAACAATTTAGAGGAGGAAAAGTTTATTTTGAGCTCAGAGTTTCAGAGGTTCAGTCCATGGCGGGCCAAGTCAATTGTTCTGGGCCTGAAATGAGGCAGCACATCGTGGCAGACGGGCATGGAAAAGGAAAGCTGCTAACCTCATGGCGGAGCCAGGAAGGGGACGGGAGGGAGGGAAAGACAGAGCACAAGGTACCAGGGACCAAATATAAACCCCAAAGGCATGCCTCCAGTGACTTGCTTCTTTCAGTCACACCTCACCTGCCTACCTGCCTACACTTACCACCCAGTTAGTCATTTTAAATTATTAATCCAACAAATGGATTGTTATGGTTTGGATGAAATGAGTCCCCCAAAAACTCAAGTGAGACAATCCAGGAAGACTGAGATGAAATGATCAGGTTATGAGTGCCTTAACGCAATCAGTGAGCTAATCCCCTGATAGGGATTAACTGGTATCTGTAGGCAGGTAGGGTGTGGCTGGAGAAGGTGGGTCATTGGGGGTGTGCCTCTGGGTATACGTTCGGTATCTGATGTGGAGTTTCTCTCTCTGCTCCCCGGAGCCATGCTTTCTGCCATGATGTTCAGCCTTACCTCGAGCCCAAAGGAATGAAGCCAGGCTTCTGTGGACTAAGACCTCTGAAACCTTGAGCCCCTAAATTAACTAGTCCTCCTAAAGTTTTTCTTGTAAGCGAAAAAGCTTGATAGGAAAAGAGGCTGAAAAGGAGGGTACAAGGCACAGAAAGAAAGGATCCAGACCTCAACAGATCAAGGAGATGTATTGAAACAGTTGCAGGGACACACTTTCCAAGCGGAAAATGGCCATGTGACTTTCGGAGAGGTGGTCTTTTATGGACTGAGTTGAGGGGTGGGAGGTGGTCACCACGGGAATTTTCTGGTCAAACTTTTTATCTTAGTAGAGTGGGGATCCTCTGATAAGGGCCCGAGACACTAGGTTCCAATAAGGGCCGAGTCTGTGAACTTCGAGTCTGTGACCTTCGGTGTAAAGGAGCCTGTAAGCTTCAAAACAGTGAGCAGGGGGTTTGCTGCCTGACTGAATGGCCTTTGGCAATGTTCCATATCCATCACTCCAGACTCTAAAAGGATACAATGAACTGGGTCGATGATGTCATATCTGGCTGCTTCCTGCTGGCATGGGGGCAAAGAAGGTGCCCTTCCCTTGAGAGTCTGGAGCAGGAACACGGCTTTGACGAGGCTCTGGACATGACTGTGATTTGTTTTGTTATGAATTTCTGGAAATTTTTAATGAGACAAGGGAGAAAGGTAAGAATTAACATGATTAAGAGTAGGGGTGTTAAAAGGGGTAATCACCAGGAGGCCCTTTGGGATATGTCCCCCCATGGGGCTCCCAGGATTTTTCCAGTTCCTTCCTCCATTTATCCAGCTGCTCTTGCAGTTGTCTTACTTTATCTCTGACCAATCAGGACTGGCCCACGTAGAAACAGCATTCTTCCTGTAGCTATAAACAGAGCCCTCCTTTCTCAGCTGTCAATACATGTAAACTGTGGTGATCTTGTAAGACCATCGAGGCCAGGGAATCTAGTTGGGTTTGTGGTGTTAATATTGATTGTGCTACCTGTTGGATATCGCCTGTGAGTTGGTTGGATAGTTTGTGGTAGTAGGTTACAGAGGTTCCCGATCCTGCAGCTCCAGTGCCTATTCCGGCAGCTATCCCAAGGGTTGCTAATAGAGGGATAAACTGGATGGCTCTTTTTGTTCCAGTATGGGTAGTGACTGGGACAGGTAACTCCTGGTCTTCTGTAGCTATGTCTATTTGGGGGATAAGGAATACCATGGTGCAAGTTCCCTTCCATTGGGCAGGCAAGCAGTGATACATCTTTTGTCCACAAAGAAATGTCACTTCTGGAGAGGGTGGGCAGTATGCTTCTTGTCCTGTGTTAGAGATCTCCTGGGTTTGTAAAGACTGTTCATCAGGGATCTCTCCTGCATTGTTAGATCCTGTCCTTTCGTGAAACATAAGGGGGCTATTTGGAAAAGTTGGACTGAGGTAAGTTTTGGGGTGGTGGTGTCAGAGGGGGATGTACAATCAAGAGTAGCTAAGTTGGATATCTGAAGAGAGCTGGCTACATATTGGGAGAAGCCGGGCCTCAGACACATCCAGCACCCTTGGGCTAAAATGGGATTTTTCTGATTGGGTAACTGGTATGTTAAATCGACAAGCTGAAGCAGGAGGGGATCATTTGATAGAGGTTTCCGTTGGAGGGAGAGATTTAAAGGCTTTCAGGTAGCAACAAGCATGTGTTCTAGGGTCTGAGGTACTTGTGTCCTAACCATCTTATTAGGTGCCCGGTCCTGTACACCAGCCACATCTGACATACCATAATGAGTGAATATGGTCCAGCAGAAGGTTTTTCCATATGCTTGTGGGCAAATGAATCCTGCATTGGATTCTTTTGAAATCCCCAGCCAACAGTTTTGACCTCCGTGAGGGCGTCTAGAAGCTGATGAATAGCAGCTCTTGTGTACACAGGTGCTGGCAGTAGATACATCTTTGGCTAGGGTGAGGGCTCGGATGAGAGCTATGAGTTCAGCCTGTTGGGACGTGGTGCTGGGGGGCAGGGAGGAAGTTTCAGTGATTTTGGTGAGGACAAAAGGAGAATTTTCTGTAGTATGGCCCTGAATGATGGCATAACCTGCCAGATGGGGATATTGTTTGGGGAACTGCTGTCAATGAACCAGTCAGGGGAATTAGGAAGTGGTTGGCCTGTGATATGTGAAAAAGGGTTGATAAGGAGATCTAAGGTTTCAGAACAGGAGTGAGAGATTAGAGACGATGGCAATGGCAGAGAGCCAGAGTCATGTGAAGGTAAAAGGGTTGTGGGGTTTAGTGGATGATCTTGTCTGAAAGAGACCTTGGGATTGATAAGGTGAGCATGTAACAACTGGCTTCTGGAAGAGGGTAGGGAGAGAAGGTGTTTTGGCTGAGAAGGTCTGAGAGAGACTGGGAAGTTAGGGTGGTAATGTGTTGGTATAAGGTGAATTTTTGTGCCTCAGGTATGAGGAGGGTGGCGGTGGCTAGGATTTTGAGACATAAGGGCCAGCCTTGGTATACTGGATCAAGTTGTTTGGCTAAAAAGGTGATAAGCTATGGGGTCTCCTCTGACTTTCGATAGAGGACTGCTAAATCTTGGCCATGTTTAGAATGGAGAGAGAGGAAAAACGACTTTGAGTGAATTGGTAAGTAAAGGGTGGTAGATCGCAAGAGGGAATTTTGGAGAGTGTTAAGGGCTGAAGAAAGAGATGGCAGGGATGAAAGGGGCTCAGATGAATCCCCCTTTGAGGCTTCATAGAGTGGTTTTGCAATAAGAGAAAAAGTAGGGATCCAGATTTGGAAGTAACTAAAGAGACCTAATAATGAAAGGAGCTCCCTTTTGGTAGAGGGAAGAGGAACATTTTGGAATACTGTTAGGCAATGAGAGGGCATTGTACGGGTTTTTGGAGTTATAATTATGCCTAAATATAGGACTTTGGGAGAGCAGATTTGGGCCTTAGGTTGGGAGACCCTGTACCCCCACCTTGCCAATGCATTAAGGAGAGTGCTGGTGTGACGTTTTGAAAGATCATAGGAAGGGCTGCAAAGCAGGAGATCATCTACATATTAGAGTAAGGAGCTTGGATGTAGATTGAGGGTAGCAAGGTTCCTTTGTAATGCCTGTCCAAAATAGTGGGGGCTGTCCCAGAATCCCTGGGGGGACCATCCACATGAGTTGCTGGGAGATTAGTGTCTGGGTCCATCCAGGTAAAAGCGAAGAGGGGCTGAGAAGAGGGGTGAAGGGGTATAGTGAAGAAGGCATCTAAGCCTGAGAAGTGAGAGGTATTTGGAGGAACATGGGAGAGTAAGGTGTAGGGATTAGGTACTACAGGATGGGAACGGATTGTGGCCTCATTGATTTGGTGGAGGTCTTGAACTGTGCTGACCATTAGGCTTTTTAACACCAAGAATTGGAGAGTTATGTGGGAAATGGACAGGGATAAGGATATGTTGGGGGGGATTATAGGTTTGAGCCCTTTGAAGGTGCAGGGTGTGAGAGGATATTGGGGTAAGGTGACATATTGATTAGTGTCTTTGAGAAAGACTTGAATGGGAGAATATTGTGAGGCTATTTTTGGTTGAGAAGTGTCCCATACCAAATGGTTGATGTGGGGAAGGGGGAGGGGTGTTGGAGGCTTAGGGAATGTGGGCACAGCATCCGGGCTGGCATGAATGAGAAATATGGCAGTAGTTTGTAAGGGAGGAACAGTAATGGAAGCCTTGAGTTTGTGGAGGAGGTCACGTCCTAAGAGAGGGACTGGGCATCTGGGCATTATAATAAAGGAAAGGGACAGGGTGAGTGTCCCAAAGGTGCAGTGAAGGGGAGGTGTCTTGAGGGGATACTCAGGAATTCCCGAGACCCCCATAATAGGGGTATGCTTCTAAGGGCGGGTCCTTGCCACGAAGTCAAGAGGGAGAGAGTAGCCCCAGTGTCGACCACAAAGGAAATAGATTGGCCGTTCACCATCCCAATAACCCTGGGCTCCTTGGGTTGTGATAGGAGCAGTGCAGTCCGGACCCCCTCATTCCAATAATTCTGTATAAGGGGTTAAAGGAGAGTTGGCCTGGACCGAGGGTTGGGGTGTCCTCCCCTGGGGACAGTCCACTTTCCAGTGTCCCCATTGTCCACAGTGTGGAAGGACTTGGTGGGAGGCCTCGGATTAGGGCAAGCTTTAGCCCAGTGCCCATTTCGGCCACATCGGTAGCAGGCAGTGGGTGGGCCTGTAGGAGCGGGCCTGGGCTGATGGATGGTGGAAGCCAGAAGTTGGTATTCGGCTTTGAGCTGTTTTTCTCTTTCCCTCTTGGCTTCATCCTCCCTGTTGTTAAAATCCTTAAAGGCGGTATCTAGGAGTTGCTGTTGTGAGGTTTTGGGACCCTTCTCTAGTTGTCTAAGCTTTCTGCGAATGTCTGGGGCTAATGAATTGGACATGGAGAAAAAGAGTACCAGCTGGAGTTTCCAGGTCAAGGTTGGTGTATTTAGTCACTGCTTCGGTTAGACGGGCAAGGAAAAGGGCAGGATTTTCATCTGGACCTTGGGTAATCTCCCTGATTTTATCA
>PVKS010027271.1:0-27692 GCA_004027875.1 Aplodontia rufa | reverse complement strand
AAAAAAAAGAGCCAATTTGGCTGTACTTTTTTTTTTTAATATTGGGGATTGATCCCAGGGACACTTTACCACTAAGCCACATCCCCAGCCATTTTTATTTTTTTATTTTGAGACAGGGTCTCACTAAGTTTCCTAGGGCCTCTCTAAGTTGCTGAGGCTGGGCTCTAACTTGTGATCCTCCTGCCTCAGTCTCCTGAGTTGCTGGAATTCAAGGTGTGTGCCACCACACCCAGCCAGATATACTTTTAAAATTAAAATGTACTTATATGATCCAGCTGTCCTACTTCTCTGTGTTTACTCTGAATAAATGTTCCAATATATCCAAAAGAGATAGATAGAAGAGTGTTCATTCCTTCATTGGTTGCAAAAGGAGAAAATGGAAACAACCTAAAAATGTCTTTCAATAAGAGGATGCTAAATAAATTAGGGCCTATCCATGCGAGAAAACACTACATGGCAACTAAAAGGAATGGTGCATACATATGTGGGCTGACATGGAAAGCTCATAAAAGTGAAGAAAGTAATATAAAGAGTGAAATACAACATGATGAAATAAACATATAACAAAAACAAAGCCACACATAAAATATTTTAAAAATGTATACGTACACACACACCTGGAAAAATGAATACTTATTTATCTTTAGGGAAGGTAAAAGTTGTTTGAAGTTGTTTATTAAGCAAACATTTAACTTTTTCTGTAATGTTTGATTTTTATAATGAGAATTATTTTTTTTTTAATATACCAGGGATTGAACACATGGTCACTTAACCACTGAGCCAGTCCCAGCCCTCTTTGTATTTTATTTTGAGACAGGCTCTCACTAAGTTGCTTAGGGCCTCGCTAAGTTGCTGAGGCTGGTTTTGAACTTACCATCCTCTTGCCTCAGCCTCCTGAGTCGCTGGAATTACAGACCTGCACCACCGTACCTGGCAAGAATGAATTATTTCTTGTGTAATCAAACTTCAGAAACATTATATTTGCTTCCCATGCTTTGTCTTCGTGTTAAACAGCTTTATTAGATGAAATACATATACTATACAATTCGTTGATTGAAATTGTACAGTTCAGTAGTTTTTATTCACAAAAGTGTGCAACCGTTACTGCAATCTGATTGTAGAAAACTTTTCTTTTGTACCAGGGATTGAACCCAGGGGTGCTAAACCACTTGTTAGAAATACTGAGGTCCTGCAGAAAATCAAATATTTGCTGGAAAGTGGGTGGGCAAAGCAAACTTTACCTCTGCCAGAATGGTGTGCTACAGAACCTGGCTAGCAAGTGTGTCAGGGCCGGCAGCCAGCCTGTTTATATCCCTAACGAGGGGCTGCCCTTTACCCTGATTGAAGGAGCAGAGGGTAATAACCTACATGATTGGCTAATTTTAAAATTGCAATGGGCAAAAGTATTAATTAAATTGGCTACAATTGGGGGCTGGAGAGGCGACTCAGCGGTAGAGCACTTGCCCGGCACGAGGGAGGACCCCAGCACCACGTAAACAACTAAGGGTCAAAGAAACAAAAACCAGATGAAAAATAAATAAATAAAATTGGCTCTCTTTCTTTTAAAAAAAATAATAAAATGGCTTCAATTAGATCCAATTAAGGAGGCTATGTTCTGAAAATGCACTGCCAGGTTTCCTATTTCTTACAAATCTCTCTTTTTCTATACCTTTTGATATCATTTTCATTGCACCCTTTGGTATTGCCATTCATCCTGGACATATTAACTTTTTGAGGTGGAAATCGCCCATGGTAATGAGTTCTCTCCACTTTCTAGCAGTTTGGACAGCCAGCCCAGTGATTAGGAGCACTTGGTAAGGTTCTTTCCAGCTCCACTGAAGCTTGGTTCCTTTCCAGGTCTTGATTCAAGTGAAGTTGCCAGGTTGGAAGTGATGAATTGCAAACTCTAGAAGGGGGTGTGAGCAGCAGTTCATAATAATCATACCAACCCCCGCCCCCCTCAAATGGCAGCACAGAGAGGTCTCAGTCTGACTTAGAACAAATTTGTGAGTCAAAATCACAGAGATTTTTGTGATATTTATCAGACACTTCTATTAAAAAAAAAAACAACCCTTTCTTCATAGCCTCCCAGTTTTACTTAATTTGGGGAGGACTGACACATATGTACATCTTTAGCTACATTAAAATAACCATTGTCCTTGGGGCTTAAGTAAAGTGAGACATGGAACCATGTGGAACCCAAAGGAGGGAAACCATAGTCTGGCACCAGTATTGGCCTGTTCTGTCATTACACTGTTGTTCTTGATTGTTTGATGATGAACCCCTCCAAATTGTAAGACCATGTCTATCGAATAATTAAAAAAAAGTAAAAGAAAGAAAAGAACCATTGTCTTTTCTTTTAAATGCCCATGTATGGCTATGCCTCAGTTATACTCTCCCGCCATGGGGTTTAAGACCAAGTTTCACAAATTGACCTGTCCTTATCTACTCTTAGGTTCAGCTGAGATACCTCAGAGATCCCTCTGGGGAACATGTGGGAAGTCCCTTTGCTCCTTCAGCCTTCCTCTATCAGGAGTGCCATCCGTCAGGATGAGTCAGTGTCTTGCTGACCACATACAGCTTCCCTTGAAAGCATCAAGGACATTTCCCTCTGCAATGACCCTTCTTATTGCAGAATGTGCACTGGTTGGCTTCCTGTTTTCTAGAGTCCTCTCAGTCCCCCTGATCTGGAGGCCAGTTGACTCACCAGTGTTGTGAGGCCAGTCTTGGAGGACTCACATCATTACATGGGTTCCGGCTAACTTTAGAGGGCAAGGGCCAAAAGACTAGCAACCTTTTCTTGACCCTTTTACTTCCTTGCCTTTGATTTTCAAGTTTTGGTTTTAAACATCCAGCAGATCAGTTTCACCACTAACTTTAACGTCTATAGTTTTATAATTATTCCTTTGATTTAGTATTAGTACTGAAAGTCTGCCTTATAACCTATTCTACCCTATAGGTTATGGCTTATTATCTCATATTAACTCAGGTTGTTCTGTTAAAAGGAGTACTTCTTCAAAACACAAGCAAAACATAAAGTTCTATAAGGAAAATACAAAATGAAATTTAAAAGACCAAAAACATATTCAGTTTTTATAATAGCTTTGAACCAAGAAACATAATTTCTATAATAACACTAATATATCTTTTTTCTCTTTTATCTCCAGACACATAAATTCACCAACTCAATCACATATGAGATCCTTTACAAATTTTACTTTCTCCTAAAACTCTCTTAAAATCAATCTTTCATATATTTTATAATTTACCCAACCCTTAGTTTTATATTATATCCCTTAGTTATTTTGAGATCACAGTAATTTTTACAACAAAAATTAATTGGAGGAGGCAATGTCCACCGAAGTTCTGTCTGACAAAGTCCAGACTTGGGGACGGGCTAGGCAAAGCCAGCCCTGGAGATTGCCAAAACCATCCCTTCTAGGAATTGGCTGTGTTTTAGTAATTACATGTATTGTGAATTTACTCAATCTGAAACTCTCTGATTGTTATGAGAATTCTACTGCTTAAACAACTGTTGTGGATTGTTGAGAAGAGTATTAGTAATAACACATATGGAAATCATGGATAATAAAGCTATACTGACTTTAAAATGAAATTGGATATAAAAAGCAAAATAATTAGAACTAAGGAACAAAAAAATGGTGATACGTAAAATATCTACAGAAAGACATGTTTGTCTTTCCTGTTCTTGCAGAGGTTGAGTTTTGACCCCTTAGCAGTAAATAAGTCACATTTTCCTTTCTTGTCTTTGTAGCAGTTAGATTTTACCTCTTAGCCCATAGATTAAGAAGCACAAATATTTTATAGAATTAACAATTATAGGACCTAGGATAACTATGATATATCTAGTAAGGTCACAATGACATAATAATTTTAGGTCTGCAGTTAATAGGGTATAAGGGTATAATAGCCTATAATGTAGTCTAGCTAATTAAGTAGCCTCTGGATAAAAATAGGGAGACGTAGTTTGGGGAAGTGTTTGATCAAAGCAAGTTTAAAAAACTAAGTACAATGTTATTCTTTTAGAAAATAAAGCTTCTCTGTGCAGTACATGAAACAGTCTATGAAGATTTGACCATGACTTTATGATTAAGTGGATAGTTTTTGTCTGGTGCTCTGAAACAGTTTGAACCAAATAGTTACATTTGGTCCCTAGCTGATAAGAAACTTTTCACTTAAAGATAGGGCTTCTAGATTAACGTAGCACAGAAAACTTCAAACGTTTCTCTTATCAAGTGAGACAAGGGTTTGAAGAAGTCTCTGAAGGAAAAAAGGCAACAGTTTATACCAATTAGTTACATGTGGTCTATGTGGTGGGAAGGCCGAAGACATAAATTGTACTAATGGTTAAAATGTTAAGTTTGCTGGGAAACTGAAAAGAGAATTGTATAATGAAGCAGATAATGAAAGTCTTGTTTGTACATCTATGTAAAAGTGTTCAACAATAAAGAACAGACGGCATTTTGCTCAAGCAGGGAACTGTGTCTGCTTGCAACTTGTCCCGGAGGTTCCAGCCGTTCCTCCGTATCATCCGACTCCACTCCTCCTTCAGGGACCCGAGTTCAGCTGGGGCTGGCCCCCAGCAATTAATCTTTTGAACACAACTTTATTTTATTTTTTTAAAGAAAGAGAGGGAGGGGCTCAGCAGTTATGGTGCTTGCCTGGCATGCGTGAGGACAGGGTTCGAATCTCGACACCATGTACACAATGAGGTGTTGAAGCAACAAAAGTCCCATGAAAAACTAAATAAAATTGATTCTCTCTCTCCTCTCTCACTGTCCCTCTCTCTTTATAAGAAAGAAGAAAAGAGAAAGAAAGACAGAATCCATTACCATCTCATGTGGCTTTCATTGCTCCGACACTTCATTGTGTACGTGGTGCTTGGTTCGAGCCTGCGTCCTCACACATGCCAGGCAAGCACCACAACTGCTGAGCCATCACACCAGTCCTGAATACAACTTTAAATACGCTTAAGTCTAGCCTACTTTGGAGCCATCCTAACACGGAGTAGGGTGAGAAGCAGAGACTTATCTTAAGTCTCTTGACAAATATCTCCCATTTGTCTCTTAACAAATAACACAATATAACATTACATCTGAAATATGAATCAAACAAAAAATAAGAGCGCTCCTAAATTCTTTTTTTTTTAAGAGAGAAGGACAGTGAGAGAATCAATTTTTGAGTTTTTCACATGGCTTTTGTTGCTCTGACACTTAGTTGTATACGTGGTGCTGGGGTTTGAACCCATGTATTCATGCATGCCAGGCAAGTGCCATAACCACTGAGCCACCGCTCCAGCTCTCCTAACTTTCTTTTTGTGGAAAAAGTAGCAAAATGCTTCTATGTTTTATAATGTCAGCCTTTGAACATATCAAGCTCTTCCTATTACCTTCCAAAAATACATTTAAATTCTCATCCTTGTGTAAAGAGTAATACAAAATTTTATATATCTTATTGACACCAGGTTACCTTTTTTTTATTAGAAGTATATAGAGATACAGTTGAGGGGGAAACATTATCAAAACAGTAGCAATCAATGGATATAAACTTTGTTATCCAGGGGTAATGCCAAAACATGGATGACCACCTTGGGTTTCACCTGTTGCAGTTTCCCCCAGAAGAACCCATGCGTTAAATGGGTAGCTCATGGAGGAATGACATCGGCTTCTGGGATGGTTCCCCCATCTTCCCAACCTCCAGACTCCTGAGTTCTTCATATAACCTCCCCCCATCCCCCTCCCTACACCTCCAAGTATCCTTGAAATCCATCCCCCTATTACTCTGAAAGTCATTCAATTTGAAGTTTTGTTAGGTTAGCCGTCTGCCCTACTGCTTCCCCATATATGCTAGCATCAACAGATGAGAGAAACCATTCGGCCCTTGAGTCTCTGAGCTTGGGAGACTTCACTAAGCATAATTCTATCCCTCTCCATCCATTTGATTTCAAAAGCCATAATATCGTCCTCTCTAATGGCCGAGTAGTATTCCATAGTATATATGTACCAAAGTTTTTGTATCCACTCATCGAATGAGGGTCATCTGGGTTGGTTCCATTGTCTAGCTATAGTAAATTGAGCTGCCATAAACATTGATGAAGCCACATCGCTATAGTACGCTGATTCTAACTCTTTTGGGAAAATTCCCAGGAGTGGGATAGCTGGGTCATAGGGTGGTTCCATCCTTAATTTTTTGAGGATTCTCCATACAGCTTTCCATGACACCAGGTTACCTTTATCCAGTTACAAAACATTAAATGACATAAATAAATACCAATCAAATTTGTTATTTCTATATAAAATTTGAAGGAGACATTGCTATAGACAATTTTAGGTTGGAGCACTTTATTGCTCTCCCAAGATTTACATTTTATTTTAATTTAAAGAAAGGGTGGAGAGAGAGAGAAAGAGAATCAATTTTATTTATTTTTTCATCAGCTTTTGCTTCTTGGACACTTAGTTGTGTATTTGTATGGTGCTGGGGTTCAAACCTGCCAGGCAAGCGCTGTAACTGCTGAACTACCACTCCAGCCCAAGATTTACATTTTAAACAGCTTGTATACATGAAGAACATGAATGCATCTAATATACAAAGAAGCCAATAATGGCTATTATCATAATTATGCAGATGTTCTTGTTAACTAATTTTAAAATTTAAAATAAAATATAGAGGGGTTGGGGATTTAGCTCAGTCGCAGAGCGCTTGCCTAGCATGCGTAAGGCTCCAAGTTCAGTCCTCAGCCCTGAAAATAAATAAATAAATAAAATATAGAATCTATAGTGTACAGTAACAATAACCATAGGTTTATGTGCATTAAGGTACTAGGAAAAATCAAATGATAGCCTTAAATCTCTCATACATTTAGGAAACAGTGTTAATGATTAGAAATAGACTTAGTTAAAGCAGACAGATATAAGCCAGGTCTTCATATAGCAGTGTGGCTCTTCTATGTCAGATGTAGTGTATAGAAGTGATCACATATTGGTTATCTTACCAATAAACTTACATAAACATTCATTTTACAAACTTTTGCATAACACTTAGAGAAGGCTCATACAAACATGGTTCTCTTATCACTGGTCATATATATTTTATCTTTGGTCACATATATTTAGGGAATCAACTATGTTGTCTTTTTTCTTTCTTTTTTTAAAGAGAGACAGGGATAGTGAGAGGGAAAGAGAGAATCAATTTTTTTTTAATTTAGTTTTTTGTGGCTATTGTTGCTCCAACACCTTGCTGTGTACGTGGTGCTGGGATTCAAACCTGCGTCCTTGCACGTGCTAGGCAAGCACCGTAACTGCCAAGCCACCACTCCAGCCCAAATCAATTATATTGTAATAATCTAAGATAACAGTTGTTTGTTTAGCCAGTTATGAAGTAATCATTAAAAAGACTTTAAAACAGTGGCTCAGCAGTTACAGCACCTGCCTGGCAAGCATGAAGACGTGGGTTCAAATCCCAACACCATGTACACAACGAAATGTTGGGGCAATGAAAGCCAGGGAAAAACTAAATAAAATTGATTCTCTCTTTCTCTCACTGTCCCTCTCTCTCTCTTTAAAAAAAAAAAAAAAAAAAAAGGTGCGCACTCCAATTCCTTTAAGACTTTATTTCTCTAAGTAATAAACCTACCAGACACAAGAAAATTATCTTTTTTTAAGAGTAAGAAAGAATCAATTTTATTTAATTTTTTAATCTGGTTTTTGTTTTTCTAATACTTAGTTGTGTATGTGCTGCTGGGGATCAAACCCAGGTCCTCACTACTGCTGAGCCCCTGCTCCAACCCCAAGAAAATTATCTTGATAAGAGCAAGTCAATGTTCAGTCTTTGCTTCCTATCACTACATTAAAATTCAAATAACTTTAACTAATGGAGTTAATTGTAAGGAAAGAGTAGAAATGAAGGAAATAGGAGAGCGGCTGCTCAACAGTAACACAGGTTTATTAGGGAGTAACCTGCGGAGGGGGGCCCAGTGGAGTCTGGGACCCACCTGCTCTTTACAGGCTGGGGGTAGATATAGAGCAGATGGGGGCAGAAGGGCCAATGTGGAATTTTCTGGTTAAACTGGGTTTTTCAGTAGGGTGGGGATCCTCTGTTAAGAGCCTGACGCAATAGATTCACATAAGGGCCTGTGTCTGTAGATTTCCAAACAGTGAATAGGGGGTTTGCTGTCTGGCTCACACAAGTGATTTCTGGTAATTTTTCATATCCATCATTCCAGACTCTAAAAGGATATAATAAGTTGGGTCTATGATATAAAATTTTTATCCAGTTGTAGGTAAACAGACATTAGTTTTAATCCTGCTGAAGAAGAAGATTGCCTGGTTATAACAGAAGCAGCAGGAGAGGTGCTAGGAGTCACTTGATTTAGCTGGAGGCAGGGTCTTGTGGGGAAATTTTAATGGAAGTGTGGTAGGTGGTCACAGTGGGCTTGGAGATGTCCCACTCTGTGCCTGAGTACATGTTAATGAGGTCTTCCATTCAGGCAGCCAAAAACAAAAAGATTTTGGCCTGGGGTTTTAGTCTGAGGTGGTGGGATCCCATTCTCTGAGGGCCCACCTTTTTTTTCTTTTCTTTTCTTTTTCTTTCTTTTTTCTTTCTTTTTTTAGAAAGAAGGGACATTGAGAGAGAGAGAGAGAAAAAAAGAGAGAAGCAATTTTATTTACTTTTTCATGTGACCTTCATTTCTCGGACACTTTGTTGTATACGTGGTGCTGGGGTTTGAACTCGCATACTCTCGCATGCCAGGCAAGCTCCCCAACCGCCAAGCCACAGCTCCAGCCCTGAGGTCCCTTTTTCTATCTGCCTACAGATAATCTATCTTCTGCCTCAATTCCCCTTTGAAGAGGTCCTTGACTGTCTTCGGGGGAAAAGGGCGATGACCATTCTGGCTTCTTCCCTGCTGACAGTGGGGCATTGACTGTGGCAGTCAGGGAAACTCTCCAGTGGGCCTACATAGGGTTCCCATAGAAGTTGGGAGGCAGCTGCATGGAGAGTCATATTTCCATGACCACCTGGTGCTTAATGGACTCTAGGCATCTCGTGCATCAGAGCAGTCGAGAGGTCCGTGATGGTGACAGTTGGCAGGTGACTGGACATGGTGTACATGGGAGAAGGATCATGCTAGAACAATAAACAATGCAATAAAACATTATTTTCTGCAAGCAATTAGTATAAAACAACCAGTGTTATCAGCCAGCCTTTGAAGACCAAGAAGACAGTAACTTATTAGAGCTTAGAGTACGGTCTGACATGTCATTTACTTATGAGTTGAGGGCATTCACCACTTTAGAAACCTTAGTAGAGTTGCTAGGAACACATTTAATTTTTACAATGGCACAGGTGTCCCCTTGAGTTGAGGAATGCCATCTTATTTCTATAAGGTAGCTTAAATATTAGAACTAAACAATCATACCACTGAAAAACAGATTGAATTTCCCCATATATAAGGTTAGGGAAATTTGTGGATCTCAAACTGACTTAACAAACTTGTGACTTTGGTAGTGTCTTCTGTAACCTTTTCTTGATATTCTCCCAGTTTGATTTACCTGTGGGAGAAATGACACAAGTGTATTTTTTTTTTAAAGAGAGAAGGACAGTGAGAGAGAAAGAGAATCAACTTTTTTATTTAGTTTCCCATGCGGCCCTGGTTGCTCAAAACTTTGCTGTGTATGTTTCTGATCCACATTCAATTAGAGTCCATTGCCAGTCCCAAGGTTCACAGTTTTCTCCCCTTCTCTGAGGCCATTGCAACAAGACATCAGGACACCTTTAAGGAGGTGAGGATCCCTGACCTCCTAGCCAATGCATAGAGTGTCCGAGGAGTGAAAGTCAAATAAAAATTGCTTCTCTTTCTCGCTCTCTCTCTCTCTCTCTCTCACTATCTTCTATTTCTAAAAAAAAAAAAAAAAAAAAAAAAAACTTTTTAAGTACAGTGTTGGAAAGTCCCTTGAGCTGAGCGGGGACATAGTAAGAGCTAGAGTCCTGCAATCTTTGGCTAAAGTGGTCCAACAGGGCAGGAGGGATAAAGAGCCTCTTATCTATGAAGGATAGCGGAGAGGACCAGGATTCAGGAACCCTGTTTCTCTGCTTTGTCTAGGACTTCACAAGCTACTGAATTAGGAAGGCTTGAGACATCAGAGGACAAGGTGTGCTTAGAATCAAAACCAGGTGCAAGAGTCGGTGGAGCAGGGTTTGTTTTTTGTTTTGTTTTGGTGTTTTTTTTTTTAATGGCATTTGATGTTTTATTTATTTTATTTTTTTGTCCAGAGAACATTTTTTCCCTCCCTTCTCCTCTCCCACCTTCCCCCTCCCACACGCACATATCTATGGTTCCCCTAGGTTATGTGTTGCTACGCCTTTGCTGGGTCTAATACTTGAGTCTGACAACCTTTCACCCAAGCCTGGGTTTTTCTCTAGCCTCAGTGGAGCAGGTTTTGACAGTACCTGCATCCTGGGGCTTCAGAACACCACACATCCATTACCTTACAGTGAGCCAGGCACTGTAAGCTGGGTGGCTTTCAGAGCCCAGACTTGCCAGTGCTAGGGACCATTTCTCAACTGCCCAGTGGAAGGGTGATTTTGTTTTGGTTTTGGTTCTAGAGACTGAACCCAGGGGTCTTTACTACTGAGCTACATCCCCAGACATTTATTTTTTTTCTTTCCATTTCTTTTCTTTTCTTTTCTTTTAATCAGGTCTCCCTAAGTTGCTAAAGATGGCTGGTAACCATCATCCACAGTATTAACATAGCAATGGTGAATTTCAAAGAACTTTCACACACTCTGACTCATGTGTTCACAGCCTGGTAGGCTGGCGAGCCCAGCATTATTATTATTCCAAAATATCTTGACACATTTGAAATTGTCATTTATAGTGTGGTGTGGCTTTTTACAATTCTTTCCTAAACCTACACTTAAGATATAACTGAGAAAGTCAGCTTCTCAGAATGGGAGCCCCCCAAAGTGATATTCTTTAAATAATTGGTCATCATTTCTAAATGAAAAGTATATTAAATTATATTTTCTCAATAAAGATTATTCTTTAAGACGTTCTCTTACTTCTACTAGCCAAAGTAAAGTTAAGTGTCCTGAAGAAAAAGACCTACGTGATAGTTCCTACTTGTCCATGATTCTTGCTCTTCCTCTAGTTTTCTCTTTTAAGTAGGTACCTTCTTGTAAGATATATTAAAGAGATTAAAATATAGATAGGAAAATAAATCACTTGCTTTTTGGTAAGCAGCACTAAGGCCATCTATTTATTATTCAACTCAGTAGTTTAGTCAAGGAAGCTACTCACATATACCATTCAAAAGCATTTCAAAAGAGGTAGATCCATGTGGTGATAAGATTCTCTCTCTGTCTCTCTTTAAAATACACTCACAGGCACCATTTATTTCAAAACTGCCGGCAAATTTTACTGACAAAAAATTCTAAGAAGCTGCATGTGGAAACTTCAGTAAACACACACCATCTTCTAATTTATTCACACATTATTAGCTCCTTTCCTCTCCTCCGATACTGGGGGTTGAATGCAGGGGCTCTCTACCACTGAGCTACATCCACAACCGTTTTCTTTTCGTTTCTTTTCGTTTCGTTTCATTTTGTTTTGTTTTGTTTTGTTTTGTTTTGTTTTGTTTTGTTTTTGAGACAGGATCTCACTAAGTTGCTGAGGCTTGAGATCCTCCTGCCTCATCCAAGTAGCTGGAATTACAGGCATGTGCCACAACACTCAGCAATTTGTGCCTTTTTGAGGCACCTAGGGCGGCTGCCTGGTTGACTTGACCCTCACTCCAGCTTCGTCTGTAGTATTTACATTTTCTATGGTCACCGCCTCTTAGGGTAGTGGGTTCTATATTTTAGTGCCTACTATATAAGGAGATAATTCCTTTTATTTTTGTCAGAAGGACTATCAGACTTCAAGGAATAATACCTATATTTGTGTTTTAACAATATGAAGAAATAATCCATGATATTCTATATGAGTTTAACATTTATGCAAATTCAATCTTATTAATTTTTATCATCATACATTATTTTCTGGCCTTGATCATTTTTATTTATTTATTTTTTTCCCAGGGCTGAGGACCGAACTCGGGGCCTTGCACATGCCAGGCAAGTGCTCTGCCTCTGAGCTAAATCCCCAACCCCTTTGATCATTTTTAGCATCCTACTCTGGATCTTTTCTAGCTCTATTATATCTTCAAGCAGCTAAGACTATGAAATATTCATCATATAAAATATTCTGGGGCCAGCACTCCTTCATTTACAGTCACCTCTTTTTTTTTCTTTTTTTTTTTTTAAAGAGAGAGGGACAGTGAGAGAGACAGAGAAAGAGAGAAACAACTTTATTTAGTTTTTCACACGGCCTTTGTTGCTCCAACACTTAGTTGTGTACGTGGTGCTGGGGCTTGAACCCGGGTCCTCGTGCTTGCCAGGCAAGCGCCGAAACCACTGAGCCACCGCTCCAGCCCTTTTTTTTTTCTTTTTAGCAATGCCGGAGATCAACCCATGGCCTAGGCATGTGCTCTACTCTTGAACTATATTCCTAGCTCAAGTCTCTCTCCCTCTCTTTCTTTCTATCTGTTGTTTGTTTTGGTACTGGAGATTGAACCCAGGGGCACTTTACCACTCAGCTACATCCCTATCCCTCTTTATTTTTTATTTTAAGAGATAATCTGGCTAAATTGGTGAGGCTGGCCTAGAACTTACAATCCTCCTGCCTCAGCCTCCTGAGTCTCTGGGATAATCTCTTTTTTTTCCTGCAATAATCCCCAAACATGTTTTCGATCATTTCCCATGACACATCTCCCAGATTTGTGCTTGCCAGAGATAGAACCTTATTTGAGAATCAACATTTGGTCCCTCTATTTTCACAGAACTGAATCCAACCAAAACAAAAGTCATACTTGAGATCGTAATCTTTCCTTCACCAAATATCTTTTGGACTTTGAGAAAGTACCAGGCAGTGAGTATGTGGAAATGGGATTAGGGGATGGTTCACATATTCACAAACGGCAGCCCATAAGAAATACACAATCTAATGGGGTGACAGATGAATCAAGATGCAGATTCCATGTGCTCATGAACAGGAACTTGCTGTTCTCCTGCCTCAGCCTCCTGAGTTGTTGAGATTATAGACGCACACCACAGCAGCTGGAATTTTGGAAATTATAATTGTTCCCTATTACTATTATCAAAAAATTACAACAAATTGAATGGACTAATTCAACACATTTATTCTCTTACAGTTCTGGAAGTCATAAGTCAAGAAATGTGTCATAAGGGCTATTAATCAAGGTATCAACAGGGCTGGTTCCTTCTGGAGACTCCAGAGAATTATTCCTTCCATCTTCTAGAAGCATCTGCATTCTTTGGCTCATGGCTAAGACAGTTAGGGACCAGCACAGGGGCAAGGGATAGATATGCACTTAAAGTCTTAATTCATGACCTATTACCTATTCAAAGTACTACAAAAACTGAATTAACCAGCTGGGTGTGGTGGTGCATGCCTGTAATTCCAGTGGCTCAGGAGGTTGAGGCAGAAGGATTGCAAGTTCAAAGCCAGACTCAGCAACTTCACAAGGCCTTAAGCGAATCAGCAAGAGCCTGTCTCAAAATAAAATATAAAACGGGCTAGGGGTGTGGCCCAGTGGTTAAGTACCCCTGGGTTCAACCCCTGGTACAAAAAACAACAAACAAACAAACAAACAAAAAACGGAATGAACCAGAGACCCTGGCAATAACAGGGACTTGAAGACTTTGTCTTTGCTTAAAAGTGCTAACTCTTCACTTGGGTATGCTGATGCCTGATTGGTAACAAAAAGCAGGATAAAACTTGGCATCTCTGTCTTCATTTTGTATCTACCTCTTTTATTACCTTAAACTTTGGGTCAAATTTCTGCTCTGTTCCGCATGCAGGCATATTAATTACTTAATGAGTATCTGTCTAAAATATAGTAATACAAGTTTTATTATCCCTAAATTTACCTAACTCATTTCACCCCCTTCAAGACTGAGAACACCAACATAGGAGTAACTAAGGTGTTTTCAAGATTTGCACGGACTTTCAACTGCCAGCTCTTACAGTGTCCTGTTCCTAACCACATTGGCACAATGCCTAGAGCTCTTCGGTTATTGTCTTACACCTTCCAGAAGCAGCAGAGGCTTTGCAGACAAATCACCCATGGAAAGACTGTCCTGTACCCCAGCAGGAGAAATCCCTTCTTTCTTCCTTTGCAAGTGTGTGTGGGTTGTGGGGTACCAGGGATTGAACCAAGGGGCACTTAACCACTGAGCCACATCCCCAGCCCTTTTTTTATTTTTGTATTTTTATTTTGAGACAGGGTCTCAGAAAATTGCTTAGGTCCTCACTAAATTGCTGAGACTCACTTTGAACTTGCTATCCTCTTGCCTCAGCCTCCTGAGTCGCTGGGATTATAGGTGCACACCACAGCAGCTGGTAGCAATCATTTCTTGAGAACCAAATTCCATACCTCTCCAGGGTCACTAGTCTGATAGATAAACATCCTCTGTAGAAATGGAGATTGCCCACTCAAGCAATTAAGACTTCTCTGGAGCTGCCTGGCAAAACCAGAACTAAGATCATGATAAACCAGACCCTGCCCACTGCAGTGACCAGACAAAAGACTCATCCCTTCCTTTATCTAGGGAGCAGTCTGAGCCCAGGCTCACTGGCCAGGTTGCCACTGGCAGTACTTTCTATCTCAGTGGACATCAGGCCAACCTAGATAATCCAGGATATGCTCCCTTTTTAAGATCCATAATCACATCACAAAGTCCCTTTTTATTATGTAAAATAAAATGCTCACAGGTCCAGGGACATCTTTAGGGAGTCATCATTCAGCCTACCACAGAAGTCAAGAGAGCCATTATTTAAAATGGCACTTGAGGGGTTGGAGTGGTGGCTTGGCAGTTACGGTGCTTGTCTGGCATGCGCAAGGAGGCAGGTTCAAACTCCAGCACCGTGTATGCAATGAGGTGTCAGAACAATGAGAGCCACATGAAAAGTTAAAATAAAATTGGTTCTCTCTTTAAATAAAAACAAACAAACAAATAAAAAACAACTAAAATGGCACTTGAATGTGTTGAGTAATATCAATTGCTGACATTTATTGGGCCTTTGCTCTGTGCCAGACATTTTACTAAGTGGTTTACACATAGTTTCTCAGTTCACCTTTACACTAAACTTTGAAGGTGGTGGTAGTGATTATCTCCACTTTATAGATGAGGAAAACAAAACTCGAGGGGGTAAGTGACGTGCCCAACATCCCAGCTACCAAGCAGAAGAGTCAGGATTTGCATGAAGGTATCTGTCCCAAGCACTGTGCTGTACTGATAAAAAAAACAAAAAGGGGCTGGAGCGGTAACTCAGCAGTTTTAGCAGTTACAGTGCTTGCCCAGCATGCATAAGTACGTGCGTTCAAGCCCCAGCACCACACACACAACTAAGTGTCAGAGTTACAAAAGCCATATGAAAAACTAAGTAAAAATTGATTCTCTTTCTCTCCTCTCTCTAAACAAAAACAAAAACAAAACAAAACAAAAAACACTTAAAAAACAACAAAATGAAAGAGAAGGCCATTTGAGGACAATGTGTGGAAAGTTCTAGTACCAAAGAAAAAGCTGGACGCAGTGTCGCACACCTGTAATCCCAGAGGCTCAGAAGACTGAGGCAGGAGGATCACAGGTTCAAAGCCAATTTCAGCAACTTAGCAAGATCTTAAGAAACTAAGAAAGACCCTATCTCAAAAGAAAAAAATAAAAAGTGCAGGGAATGTGGCTCACTTGCAAAGGACCCCTGGGTTTAATCCCTTGTGCTAAAAACAAAAGAAAGAAGGACAAATAAATTCCCAGAAGCTTGAAAGAGCACCGAGTCTTCAGATCCTGACTGGGAGAAGAATATGAGGAGAATGGTGGCTTAAGACACAGGTGGCAAGGACTCCACGGTGATAGACTCCAGGGTGGTGATGATGTGGGAGGAGGTTCTGTAGATAATGGTGAATCAATAAAGGAATTTAGAAAGGAGAGTACCTAACATGATCAGGTGGTTGTTGAGGAAGATAATGGTGGCAGCATTTTGCTTCCGAGATCAGACGAGATCGGGCACGTTCAGGGTGGTATGGCCGTAGACTGGTGGCAGCATTTTGGAATTTAATTATAGAGGCGTAATGGAACTATAGGAAGACCTGCTGTGAGGTTATTGCAAAGATCCTGACAAGATAGAAGCCTGAACAAAACAGGCAGGTGGGAGTGGAGGGGAGGGATAAACAGAAGTGACACAGAAGAGGCAGAATCTAAGGACCTTGCAAATAGTATAAAGTTGGGTATTAAGAGAGGTAAAGGGGGAAGCATTAAGGATGCCTTAAGTTTCTGGCATGAGCAATTGGCTGTCAGCAATTGAGATGAGCAACAGAAATTTCAAATATCAGAGTGTATAATATAAAGGTCTCTTTTGATTGGTGAAGTAAATGAGGGCTTCTGGTGCAATGAGAAAACCACAGTCACTCCGGTCCGACAGCCCAGTTGCAACGCCTCCACATTCCGGTCACCCGGTCCTTCCTGTTCCGATAGCCTATTGGAACTGAAAGCAGTGGTGTCGACAAACTAAACGTAACATGTTCAAAACCTGCGTAATCTTGTTCTGTGAAAGGGGTAGATGTTCAAGGGGACCCCAAAATATAGAGCCTTTTTCCTCTCCTCAGGGAGGTTGTAGGCTACCTGGGGAAATAAGACAACATCCGTGAAATAGAGCCAACACAGGGACATTATAAGTAAGGGCTAAGAAGTAAATTCCATTGGGAGAAATTGATGGTATGTTTAAACTAGAACAGTCAGGAAATATATTTTTATTGACCATCCACAGCTTAAGTGCCACCTGGGAGGTATTATCCCATTTTCTGGGGAGAATAAAGGAACGTCCCTAGGTCACACAGTCACTAAGTGGCAAAGCCAGGGCTTGAAGTCAGGAGGGAATGTCTCAGAGCCAAAGCGCTGGGAAGAACAGCATGAACTAAGACCAGAAGTACAGAGCCTGGTCACATAGCCAGGAGTGTAGCAGGTAGCTGTAGCAGGTAGCTGGGGAATCTTGTAAGGCCAGGGAGGCAGGGCACACAGAGGTTTGTTCATCATCCCAGAAAGGACAGGTTCTGATCAGAGACTTTCAGCTCGCCTACCACTGCTGCGCCTTTGAAGCATTTCAGTTTGGCAATAAACATAAAAAGTTTAATAACACCCACGTAAGCCTGGAACATTCAATGACTGCTCACTATCATGAATAACTAGGACAAAACAACCACCAGAAAGAGATTGTGACTCAAGGTGCCCCATCTCAGCACACTCGCATCCCACCTAAGGACTTTCCAGAGTGTGGAAATGAGGCCGGCTGAGAACATTCTCCTGCTGCTCAGTTGGAGTCCCACTCCAGAGACACGGCGTTATTGGTGAGGACGATGACTAACGATGACTAACTAGCAGAATGATCTACACGCAAGTTGCAGCTTGGCCTTTCTCCTGTCAGCAAAATTTACAACTCTCTTCCAGCTGCCCGCCTACTTCAGTATTAAAAATTGTCACACCCCCGGCAGTAAAGCACGGCCAGCCAACTGGCAGAGGTTAAGGAGAAGTACACAGCCTAGAAGACTACGTGGGCTGGACTTTACCAGGAAGAACAGGGGCAGACGCCGTCCAAGGAGAGTTGCAAGTAAGGAGTTTTCCGGCCTTATGCAAACTCCAGTAATCCTGGGCAATGTTTCAGTGTCACATTTGGTTTATATTAACTAGTACTAGAAACACATAGTGAGTGACCTAATTCTTTTCAAGTGGCTTTTCCCTTTATTAGAGCCACATCCTCGTAGATTGCTTACTGATTTTAAAAAT
This sequence comes from Aplodontia rufa, assembly GCA_004027875.1. NCBI lineage: Eukaryota > Metazoa > Chordata > Mammalia > Rodentia > Aplodontiidae > Aplodontia > Aplodontia rufa. The sequence goes on along the minus strand of PVKS010027271.1, from coordinate 9,776 downwards.
CAACAGTGAAAACTACTTTGAGCTCAGTCTTGGACTTTCCATTTCAAGTACATCATTTCAATATTTTTTTTTTTTAAAGAGAGAGGGACAGTTAAAGAGAGAAATAACTTCATTTAGTTTTCCACATGGCCTTCGTTGCTCCAACACTTAGTTGTGTACGTGGTGCTGGGGTTTGAACCCGGGTCCTTGTGCTTGCCAAGTAAGCGCTGAAACCACTGAGCCACGGATCCAGCCCCTCATTTCAATATTTTAATACATATGAATTCAGGTTTTTAAGTTTTTTGAGGTATGATTTTATATCTCATGAAATTCACCCATTGTAAGTATACAATTCAGTACTTTATTCATTTATTCAGTTTTGATATGAGGAATTGAAATACATAAACAACATGGGCTGGACTTAATCAGGAAGAACAAGGGCAAATGCCCAAGAACAGGGGCACATTATCACCTCAGTCCTTTTTTTTTTTTTTTTAAGAGAGGGTCTCAGTAGGTTGCTGAGTGTCTCACTAGATTGCTGAGGCTGGCCTCAGACTTGTGATCCTCCTGACAGCCTCCTGAGTCACTGGGATTACAGCCACCAAACCAGGACACAATTCAGTAACTCGTAGCATATTTACAGAGTTGCTCAGTCATCACCACAACAAGAATTTGTTTTTGAACTTGTGTTTTATTTCAATTTACCAATAGATGCTATAATTTCCAAAGGAAAATGTTAAATCACAAAAACCCTAAAGTTAAGTTACTAACTCAACGCTGAGTTTGACTTGAGTAGCCAGAGGTATCATCCCAGGCTGCTCTTTCAGGCCCTTGGTTTGGAGAAACCAAGTATCCAAATTTGTGTGTTGCTCAGTTCATTCTGTGGTATGGATGTTACTTGACTTCCTCTGAATTGAATGACCACTGAGTAGGAAAGGAAGGGCTCTCATCAACACACATGCAGTCAGTGACCACATGACTCCTTACATTATTGATAACTGCTAAGTACTATAAAATCAGTTGTTTTTAATGACCCTTGACAGCATTTGTGGGAAATATCATGGTTCAACAGTGTCAGGTCAGGTATTTATATTTCCGCTTTTCTTTCTTTCTTTTTATTTATTTATTTATTTTAAAGAGAGAGGGACAGTGAGAGAAAGAGAGCATCAATTTTATTTAGTTTTTCACGAGGCTTTCGTTGCTTGGACACTTCGTTGCCTACATGGTGCTGGGGTGCTGGGGTTTGAACTCACATACTCGCGTATGCCAGGCAAGTGCTGTAACCGTTGAGCCACCACTCCAGACCATATTTCTGGTTTTCAACCCTGATTTTTCCTTTCACCCATCTACCTCAGTCACCATGACCTTGAAAAGCAGAATAAATGTCTCTCAGATTTCTTCCTTCCCACCTTGGTTTCTAAATATGATGTGCTTTCTCTTTAAGTTTGAAATAACTGCTAATCTATTTCCTTGGTTCAAAGGCGTCTTCAATACTGTCTCCTTTCTCTCCTCTTTTCACAAATTATTCCAAAACTTAACTTATTATAAAAACCTTATACTGGGCTGGAGCAGTGGCTCGGCGGTTAGGGCGCTGGCCTGGCATGCCCAAGTGCTCGAGAGTTCAGACCCCAGCACCACGTACACAACGAAGTGTCCAAGGAATGAAAGTCACATGAAAAACTAAATTAAAAAAATTATTCTCTCTTTCTCTTGCTCTCTCACTATCCCCTCTTTCTTTAAGTAAAAAAGAAAGAAAGAAAAAAAAACACCTTATACTGCCAGGTGCAGTGGCACAAACCTGTAATCCCTGATCCCTTGGAGGCTGAGGCAGGAGGATCACAAGTTCAAGTGCAACATCAGCAATTTAGTGAGACCCTGTCTCAAAACTAAAAAGGAGGGGCTCAGCATTTGAGCACTTGCCTGGCATATGCAAGGACCCAGGTTCAAACCCCAACACCAAATGTACAACTAAGTGTCAGAGAAACAAAGGCCAGATGAAAATGAAAGCTAATTCTCTCTTTAAAAAAAAAAACTAAACTGGACTGAGGATGTGTCTCAGTTGTAAAGCACCCCTGGATTCAATCCCCAGTACCAAAAAAAGAAAAAAGAAAGAAGAAAGAAAGAAAGCCTTATATATAGAAATTTAAGACTTGGTCTGACAAACTTCCCAGCTCTAAGATTCTACCTCTTTAGGGAGTTGCATTCAAAATCTCAGTGTCAAGCATCCCGCTTTCTGATCAGATCTGAATCTTGGTTCCCTATCTTCTGACTTTCTGATTTCAATAATTCTTCCTCTGCCTGGGACCTACCATCCCTTAATCCTAGGATCATTTCACTGACTATCATATCCACACATCTCTCCTCCTCAACCAGCTCCTGTCCACAATTTTTTTTTTTTTTTTTTTTTGGCAGGGGAGTGGGGAGCCTGGGGATTGAACTCAGGGGCATTTAACCACTGAGTCACAATGCCAGCTCTTTTTTCTTTTTCTTTCTTTCTTTCTTTTTTTTTTTAGGGAGAGAATGAGAGAGAATCGATTTTATTTATTTATTTTTTCATCTGATTTTCATTTTTCTTTTTTTTTTTATTAGAAGTATATAGAAATACAGTTGAGGGGGAAACATTATCAAAACATTAGCAATCAATGGATATATATTTTGTTATCCTGGGGAAAAGCCAAAACATGGATAACCACCTTGGGTTTTACCTGTTGCAGTTTCCCCCAGAAGAAAAAAATATGAAACGATTCACGAATTTGCGTGTCATCCTTGTGCAGGAGCCATGCTAATATTCTCTGTATCGTTCCAATTTTAGTATATGTGCTGCTGAAGCGAGCACTGATTTTCATTTTTCTGACACTTAGTTGTGTATGTGGTGCTGGGGTTTGAACCCTGGTCTTCACACATGCCAGACAAGCACTCTTTTTTTTTTTTTTTTTTAAAGAGAGGGACAGTGAGAGACAGAGAAAGAGAGAAACAACTTTATTCAGTTTTTCACATGGCCTTCATTGCTCCAACACTTAGTTGCATACGTGGTGCTGGGGTTTGAACCCAGGTCCTCATGCTTGCCAGGCAAGCACCTAAACCACTGAGCCACCGCTCCAGCCCCCAGACAAGCACTCTTAACCACTGAGCTACCACCCCAGCCCTCCCAGCTCTTTTTAATTTTGAGACAGGGTCTTGAGAGATTGCTCAGGCTGGCTTTGAACTTTTGATATTCCTGCCTCAACCTCCTGAGTCACCTGATTACAGGCATTTGCCAATGGGCCCAGCTCAGGGTTCATTATTACCCACTCCTGTCCCTTCATCAAACTTGCTCAGCAAAACCAACTGTCCACCAGCTTCGCCTTTGCACCAGTATAATCAAGCATACGGAGTGGATTACACTGAATTGTGACCACTAACCTCAGGTGAACCCTGCGTTTTGCATGACAATCCTGCATTTCCCTAAATCCTTCACTGTATCATGCCTCTTTTTGCCTTGAACCTTATTCATCTGTTGACCTTACCTCCCATTTCCCTAAGAGAAGGAACCAGATAAACAGTCTCCCACTTGCACCATCACTGCATCCAGCACATATGTTGCCTTCCCACGTGCTGTCACAGATACACTCTCCAAGCTCCTGTCCAAGGTCATTATCTCCCCGTGGGTGTAAATCCAATTTTCTCGCAGCTATGGAGACATTACTTCAGAAATTAGTTCTCACGACTACACAAATTTTCCTCTGTGCTAAATCATTCCCATTGGCCTTATCAACACACTTTAAAAGATCCTCAACTTGGGGCTGGAGTGGTGGCTCGGTGGTTACGGTGCTTGCCTGGCATGCACCAGTACACAGGTTCAAACCCCAGCACCCATGTACACAACTAAGTGTCAGAGCAATGACAGCCATGTGAAAAACTCAATGAAAATTGATTCTCTCTCTCTCTCTCTCTCTCTCTCTCTCTCTCACTGTCCTCCTTTCTTTAAAAAACAAAATTCTCATCTTGGGACTGGAGCAGTGGCTCAGCGGTTACAGCGCTTGCCTGGCATGCACGAGGACACGGGTTCAAACCCCAGCACCATGTATGCAGCGAAGTGTTGGAGCAATGAAAACCACATAGATAACAAATAAAAATAAAATGGATTCTTTCTCTCACACACTGTCCCTCTCTCTTAAACAAAAATAATATATATATATCCTCATCTTAACCTGATAAAACTACCTGCAACACAGTGTTTCCCTTCTGGCTGCTGCCCTGTCTTCCTGCTTCCCTTTAAACACAACTTGAAAGCATTGTCCATACACACTGTCTCCAATTCTTCTTCTCCCATTCTGTATTGACCCTACTCCAGCCATGTTTTTACCCCCTCCCCGCCTGCCAACCCCGCTGTTGTTATCAAGGTCACCTGCAAGGTTTGCATTAAGTCCAATGGTCAATTCTGAGTCCACGTCTTATTTTCATTACCTTTGCCTATATTTCCACATTTGCCTCTTAACTGTTTTCCTTGCTCTGACCCTTGACCCTCTAAAATCTCATCTTAACATAGTAGTGAGAATGCTTTTTTAAAAGGTAAGCATATCATACCCCTCCTCTGCTTAAAATACTCCAATATTCCAGTGGCTTCCTCTGAAGAACTTTCTATCAATGTCTCTTCATAAAACACAACCACTACACAATTTTGAACACACTTACCTCTCTGAGAGCATCTTCTGTGATTCTCCCTCCCTTTGTTTGTTTGTTGCCAAGGATTGAACCCTGGGGCTCTTAACCGCTAAGCCACATCCCCATCCTTTTTATTTATTTTTTCTTAATTTTGAAACTGAGTCTGGCTAAGTTGCTTAGGGTCTTGCTAAATTGCTGAGGCTGGCCTTGAACTTGTGATCCTCCTGCCTCTGCCTCCCTCAGGAGCTGCTGGGATTACAAGCATGCACCGTGCCACCTTGCCCTGCTACTCCCTTTGTTTATTCTGTTCCAGCTACATCTGTTCCCTTTCCATTCCTTCATCACTCTACTCCCTCTTGCCTCAGGGCTTTTCCACTGGCTATTTCCTTTATTTGAACCATCCCACACCCACACCCCCAAAGGCCCTAAAGACTGGCATCCTCACTTCCCAGAGATCTCAGCTTCAATATTGCTTTATCCTTGAGACTTTCCTTGACCACCTTATTCAAAGGAGCAAAACCTCAAACCCAAACACCTCTCCCCTGGTACTCACTCCCTATCCATCTCACCTTACTTTGTTTTTCTCTACAGAATGTATCATCATCAGCTCTACTACATATTTCCTTGTTTATTTTTCATTGTGTCTCTCTCTCCACTGAGAGGTAAGCTCCATCAAAGCAGGGACTTTATTCTATTCACTGCTCTATTACCAAGATTTTAGCCTGGGTCACTGGAAGAATACCATTTACTAGGATGGGGAATATCCAAGGAAGGAATATTCTTGGGGAAGGGGTGTTTAAATTAGATCACCTAAGTGGATATAGAAAGAGAAATCCAAGAAGTGAACTCTGGTATTGTCCTGAGAATGCTCTCATTAACGTAGACCAAACACATTTGTGCCTTTCCACAATGTCAGAAGTTTTGAATAACAATAAATTCACAGGCTGTACCACTTTCATCAGTGGCAATTCACAGAATACTTGTCGGTCACTTGGTAGTCATAAGCCAGGCAATCACAAATTCTTTTATTACAATTTTAATTTCTAATATCTATAACACTGAAGTCATATATCATCACACTTCACACAAATATATATATACACACATTCATATATATATAACTGTATATATATATATATATATATATATATATATGTTAATATGTTACAGAAAGGCTAATAAGACAGTATTAAGCAGCCCCAGGGGTTTAGAAGGCTGAACTGAAAGCGAAGGTAGAGAGGAGATAGGTGTACAGAGTCACGGTAGGAAATCAGATAAGATTAGAAATCAGACAAAGACCCTGTTCTAGGTGCAGCTGTCAAAACACAGGAACTTCTAGCCAAGGTCAGATGGACATCAGTTTCACAGGGTCAACTTGGAGTGTCAACCTGGAGTGTCAGCTTGGTATGGGACCTGTGTGGTCGCCATGGACAAGAGAAATTGCCCTTCACTAAAGCTGGAGGAAGAGATTCAGAGGTTCATTGCTCTGGTAATTTTCCTGGGTTAGGCTTGTAAGAAGTTATCAGGTGATGGAGTCAGGGTGCTGCTGTGTCTGGTCTCGGGGTGCTTCTCCTTTTATGGGTCTCAAGTGAGGCGGCTGCGTGATTTGGTGGTCTGGTGTGTTACAGGCTCGTGGCCATGGTTTTTCTGATATGAGTTTGACATGCCCACACATCTATGTGTTTCTGATTAATCTGGTAAATTCATGATTTATTTATCAGTTTATTATTCCTGTCGTGTGCCAGGCAGGTGGTGGCGGTTTATTTGTACAAACAAAGTGTAGAGTCATTCCATCTCAGTACTTAAATTCAAAATGGAGTGGTTTATGGCAAACTACTACTTTACAAATGGACTAACAAAGATTTAGGGACATCCTGAAAACTTCTGTCCTATACATCATGGAGTAACTCAGAGCAGGAATGCTCAGGACAGGGCTGCTCAGAAAAATGAGGGTGATCAGACAAAGTAAACTAAGAGAGCTATAAGAGAGGTAGGACAGGATGGGATGCTGGAAACAAATGGAAAAAGAAAGTATGGGGAGGCATGGCAGTGCCTGCCTATAATCCCAGCTACTCAACCACGAAAGCCAAGGCAGTAGGAGTGAAAGTTCGAGGCCAGCCTCAGCAACAAGACTCAGCAACTTAATGAGACCTCATCTCAAAATTTAAAAGCACTTGACACAACTGATCATTTCCTTCTTAAAAAACGTTTTTTTTGTTTGTTTGTTTGTTTTGTTTTTTTTGTTTTTTTTTTTTGTATTGGGGATCAAAACCAGGGGCGCTTTACCACAGGGCTATATTCCCAAGGAATAAAGAAACAATAAACGTTTGAAGGAACATATGTTTACCCTTATTTAAGCATTACACAATATGTACATGTATGGAAACATTGCATAGTACCCAATTAATAAGTACCAAACAAACAAAAAAAAATGAAATTGAAAGAAAGAATAAAAAGTGTCATTTAATTTTCCTTATGTGACCCTGAACATTTCACTTTTGTTATTATTAAAATAATCAGTGTTCAGAATTTTTCTAAAAAACTTCGTGTCTGATTGCAATCTAGACCACTGATGTTGATGTTAGAGGAAGTAAACATCCACTTAGTAACCTTTTCAGATGACATGACCAGGATTTATTATCCCACCTAGCTACCTGCACACACCACTCTGGTGTGGATCTGTGTACAACGTGTACAACCGTTTCTGTGTTCCTATGACTTTGGACCACCTTTTCCGGTCAAAGTCCTGGAGATCTGGCTCCTGCTCACCTGGGGGCGGGGTTGTGCCCCGCCTATGCTGAGAGGACTTGGCCTACCTGATGGAGCTGAGGTCCTGCAAATCCTCCTTTCCCTTCCTCAGATCACCCAGGCTTCGTTTTAAACAGCCTCCTACCCTCACACAGGCCTGGAAGTTGAGCTTCTCAGAACTGGCAAGCAAGCTCCCACCGACTGGAGAGAGATCTAATGATTGTCGATTTGTTTTATTTTTCATTTAGCGATTCTGGGGATTGGACCGTGTGTGGTCCTGGGGGTCTCCATCACTGAGCTACATCTCCAGCCTTTTTCATTTTTGTTTTGTGATATTGTCCCCCTAAATTGCCCAGGCCAGATTCGAACTTCCTGCCTCGACCTCCCGAGTCGCTGGGATTACATCGTGGGCCACCGCCTCTGGCTAACAATCCTTATCTGTACGTTTTAGAGCAGAACGCACACTTTTGTTCCAGTGACCTTCTCTGTTAGACAGAAGGCCCCTTGCAGCTGGCCTCACTTTCTTCTGGGCTCCACCCTCTAGATGGGGTGGGTTTAGACTTGGGAAACCAGATTTCCCAGGACAGGAATGCTCTGAGCACCTCCGGGCCGCACAGGGCTGCACAGTGTGTGGGAAGTGCGTTGGCCCGGATGGCAACTGATCTGCCTTCAAATCCCAGCTCCTCGAACCTTCAGCACACAGTCATGTATTCCTCCTATGCTTTTGTGTCCTTTTGTGAAAATATGGACTAGAAGTGCTGTCAATTTCTCACTGTTTCTGTTCCTTAATTGAGGACATTAAGGCTTGGAGATGGAAAACTGATGATTGTGGATTCCTCTAATGCTGTATCAGAGGAGAAAAGAGCAAATCAAGGGTAATTCATTGTTCAACTTCTTTTTGGGGGACGGGCTGGGGGGCACTAGGGATTTAGCCCTAGTTAAATTTACAATTGAGCTACATCCCCAGGCCTTTTTTTTTTTTTTTTTTAAGAGAGAAGCACAGTGAGAGAGAGACAGAGAGAATCAATTTTTATTGAGTTTTTCACATGGCTTTCGTTGCTCTGACACTAGTTGTGTATGTGGGTGTTGGGGTTTGAACCCATGTACTTGCGCATGCTGGGCAAGGGCCGTAACCACCAAACCACCGCTCCAGCCCCCATCCCCAGGCCTTTTTATTTTTTATTTTGAGACAGGGCTTCAAATAGTTGCTGAAGGCCACTAATTTGCTGAGGCTGGCCTTGAACCTGCCATCCTCCTGTCTCAGCCTTCCTGAGTCTCTGGGATTACAGGTATGCACCACCATGCCTGGCTGTTTGATTGCTCTTAGCAAAGAAAATTATACATGGTTACTGAAAATCCTTCTAGTGAGGCCCAAATTCCTAGCAGAAGCAGTCTAGCAAAGATAAATAACACCTTAGTACAAATCAGATTTTTTTCCATAAGACTAAATAATCAAAATTCCAGACAGTTCTTAGAAATTCTAGTAAAGAGATTTACAAAGAGTCATGTTTTAAAGCGATTTTGTCTCTTGTGCCTGAGTAATGTTAACTTTTATTTTCTTTTTATGTTTTCTCTGCATCTTTTACTAAAAATTGGTAGGATTAATAGAATTGATAGTATTAATTCTTAATCAGTAGGTAGTTTATTTAAAAAAATAAAGGGCTTAATTGTGCAAATGGAAGAGTATAGAATGAAAAAAACTTAAACTAATGATGATGAAAACTGACATTTACTGAATATCATATCATGTACTAAGTGCTGGACAGAAACTGACTCATTTATTCCCTCTCAACTCTGGATTTGAAGCTATCATCCCCATTTTGTATATTACAAAAAAAGGAAGTCAAATAATTCTTCCAACGTCACAGAGCTAGCAAATGCAATCACAGGGACTTCCTATAGATGGTGAAGTTCAGGGCCCCTGCTTTTTGTCATTATGGTCTACTGCATCTAAAATATTAAGCAAACTTGGTTTGGAAAGGGGCTGGAGCGGTGGCGCTTGCCTAGCATGCGCAACTACATAAGTTCAAACCCCAGCACCCATGTACACAACTTAGTGTCAGAGCAACAAAAGCCATGTGAAAAACTCAATAAAAATTTATTCTCTGTCTGTCTGTCTCTCTCTCTCTCTCTCTCACTGTCCTCTAAAAGAAAAAAAAAAAAAAAAAAAAAACCAGAAAACTTGGTTTGGAAAAAAAGTTTTATCATGCAAACTACATTTTCCTTTAACTCACCTAAATAGGCGGCTGGGGGAAAGTAGCTTGAAACTGTGGTTGGTTGGTGATTTAAATTTCACTGTGGATAAATTAGAGTGGGTAAACCAACTTGTGCTAAGGGTCATTGTTTAGTAAGTATTGCTCAGTGCTGAGATCTGGAAACCTTTGTATAACACCTCAAAGAAATAG